>ML779473.1:599294-617014 GCA_009831015.1 Picea engelmannii
TTCTAGAAGATTCGAGAAACCGTACGTTTTTCCCACGTGCTGGAAAGTTCGCACCCTAGCTATATAGCAACCTGCTAACTGTTCGCACCCTGGCTATATAGCAACCTGCGAGAAGTTGTCATTCTTGCACCCTGCCTATATAGCAACCTGCGAACTTCCTTTTTTATAAGGTTTTTGCATAGGAAAATGCCATTTCTTTTGTCAGGAGAAGTTCTTCTCCCTTCTCTCTTCAGGAAATTAGGCCACTGTGACCCCTCTGAAGGCAACAGATAGGTTTACATCATTAACGATCATAGGGATGATGAAAATAATGTGTAACAATTCTAGCAGGCCATAGAAAGGTATAGTGGGAGAAGGTTTGTAATCAAGCAAATTTTGGAAAAAGGACAGAACTTTTGAGTGAACTTATGGTTCCATGGAGTCTGTAAGGATCTCCTAAAAACTTAGAGATTTATCGGGAATGAAAAAGGGTAGGTCAAGAGCAAATGGCCAAGAAAAAACCACCGAAATGGGTTGTATCCACAGTGGATTTGCCAATTTTGTTACTGGATAAATCGGTAGGTGTGGTCACTAACAGATCTCCCTAGATCCACCTGGACCTAGAACAAAATAAGATAGAACATGACTCTTTCTCTAAGTTGTAGTCATTGAATCTACTACCGAGAAGGAATGAGTGACATACCTTTATATTTCTTCCTTAGGTCTCTGTTGATCCTGCTTCACTCCGGTGCTCTTGTGAAATCAGGCCCAAGACAACACAAACCAACCAAAGTGAAGATAGAAAAGTATATT
Source organism: Picea engelmannii (assembly GCA_009831015.1). Lineage (NCBI taxonomy): Eukaryota > Viridiplantae > Streptophyta > Pinopsida > Pinales > Pinaceae > Picea > Picea engelmannii. The sequence continues at coordinate 600,087 of ML779473.1, forward strand.
CAATGTAAACCTATGCATATGATCAAGGATTTATGCAATAAAATAAGAGTGATTTTATGGGAAAGGGACATGTTGTTGTATTATATTAAATGAAAGTAGAATATACAACTAGATCGCCTTGATGTCGCAAGCTTCCTTTTAGTGACCCTTGGTTCCAACACACACACTTTCTCTACATTTTCATGAATAAGATCTAGTACAACTTGATAGACAAAATAGAGTCTTCAAGCTTCTATCCAAGCAGTGTTCTTCACACAATTCTTTCACCAATTCTTCATTCAATCTTGCTTAACCTTTTCCACAAGAAACCTTTTAATATATAGGATAAGGAGATGGTTAAATGGATGAGGATGATCCCACTAAATCTGAGAAGTCAGTAGGATGCCAACCATGCGAATGCCAACTCATTTTCTAGAATATTCCCTTCTAGAACCTTTGTAACTTTTTCTCTTTTCCAAGGTTTGAAACAAGTTTGCACCCTACCTATAGAGAAGACTGTGAACAATTAGTACTCCAAGTATAGGGTTGCCTGTGAGAATGGAGGATTTTTGCACCCTATAACATAGGCAACCTGCGAACTCATCTTAAAAATATGTTTTTTGGAAGGAGACAACAATCACTTTTCTCAGGCAAAAAGTCCTTGTGGGAGCCTGAACACATCACTGTAGAGAAATCACCAGAGTGACCAAAATAATGTGTAACAACATGGCAATAGGAAACCAGAATGGAGAAACCAGACAAGGAGGTACTCCAATAGGAGATGATCACACAATCTAAAACCAGAGTCTACCATTATTGGAAAAAAGAAGCGAATCACAACAAATGGAGAATCTGGAACACTCTCACCCTATAGAATAGATCCCAAACCGCAACAACAGTAAAAGAGGTGGAGGAGGAATTAGGGAGACAAAAAATTACAGTCACAGAAGGAAATGGCCAACTGAGATAGGGAAAAAAAGATGACGGGAAATTCAATATCAAAGAAGCTCGACACTATATAGCGGACCAGGACCAAGAAGACCCAACACAACAATGGGATAAGCTTTGGAACAACCCCCATTAGCCAAAAATAAAATTTTTCCAATGGTTAATACTCCACAACCGAATTCTAACTTGGGAAAACCTAAGGAAAAGAGGATTCATAGGTCCTTCCAGATGCCACCTTTGTCAAGACAAGGAGGAAACAACGAACCATCTCCTTGACAAATGCACCTACACAGTAGAAATCTAGGACTGGGCGACAGGTATCTTCCGACAATCAAATAAGATCTGAGGTAACATATCTGCAACTATAAATATTTAGAAAGATAATTACAGTGAAAATGAAGAGGCGAACCTTGACGCAAGTCACCCCTCTTAGGAAACCCGCTTCCACCAGGACCTTCTTCCCTCCAGCCCGAAGAACTAAAATGTTCCTCTAATTCCCCGTCGGGAATTCTTCACCCACATCACTCTCCAATGGTCTCCCTTTTTTTCTTTGTCGGGAAATCGGGTTTCACATTATCTCGAAACTTGTGGGCACGGTTCTCGTGCTGTCCAAAACTCCGAACCCCGATGGGTCAAAGAGTCAACGTTTCTGTTATTGTCGGGGATTTCCCTATCGGAAAATCGGCGTATGCAATGTCATGGTTCACTTGCACTACAAATCTCCGAACCCCGAACTCCGATGGCACATGCGCTATCTCCTCGCCACGTCACTTCCTCTCTCCTCTCTATCGGGAATCGCGGGATCGCGATTTCACTGTTCGCAATTTCTTTGCATTTGAAAACCCCGAATGTCGAATCTTGACCTCCCGGGATCTGATGCCACCTGTCCCTATAATGATCGATGACTCCAATTAAATCAGGAAATCGCTAATCGCGATTTCGACGAGTATGAAACTCTCACCTAGACAAACTCTGAAGACCGAATCCTGATGGGTATTGGTCCTTTCCTCCTGTGCCTAAGGACTAAATCCCTCACTACTCCTTCCAGATCTGACGGTCAGTGGGATTTCGCGAATCTATCCTGCGAATCCTGTCCGCCGATTCTCCTCCTTGAGGATTTCCTTTGCTCCAAATCTTCTTCCTATTCGAGCCTCTCCTGGGTCTGTTCCCATAGTGTTCACAAAGGAACTATCCCTCCTGAGCTTTGTCAACTCTGACTCCCTCATAGACTTCGCACACGCTTTTCACGCTCGTCCTCCAACAACTTTCAAGTGTTGAGCCTTCCATATTCTGTGCACTTGTAGCTACAGTAATCCCTGCCTTCCTGCGCTCAGACTAACTGCTGAGACTTCAATTTCAGCCTACACTTCTCTTGCACGGCTCTTCCAACCCAAATCAACTTCTGGGCGAATGAGATTAAGGGTTCAACTGTCCAGCCTCATCAATGCACTCTATGCGGATGAATTCAACTGCACTCTATGCAGGAATATCCTAGCTCAGATAGAGAAACAATTGAAACTCATTCTCTCTTCTGTCTCAGGCTTCAACTAAACTATGAAACCACATACACAGCATGTCAAAAAAAATGTATGACAAAAGAATTCATGAGCATAATATCAACACAGAGAAACAACACAAACCATGAAAATGAATCAAAGACTCTCTTCTATTAATTCAATCTGTACATGGGCATTCTTCACAGGTTCTCTGTTTGCTCTTCTCTCCTTGCTCCTGTTTCTCAATATTTTACAATGTACAAAGGAGGGTGCCTATATTCCGTTTGCCCTCTCGAATTCTACAACTATCAAATCTACAATTAATTCCTATCTAACAGCATTAAATCTAATAAATGCCTTCCTATCTACTAAGGACGAGAGCTTAAAGGGATCAAGGTCCATTATATATACAAAATTTGATTCTTTATGAATGCCTTCATTAAAGAGCGGCGCAACAATTTCCAAATCATTTCAAAATGTATGCTGGCGCTGTCTAGCTGTCTTTTCTGCTCCACGCACTGGCTCGCTTGAATGAGTGAGCGATGCTCCTGCATCATACTCCTCAACTTGAAAGATTTCATGGGCTCCTGTCCATGAGCTCCTGCATGGTGTGTCCATGCTTCTGTATTTCTGCCTCAGTCTCCCAGCTGGCATCTTCGACTGGGTGACTTTTCCACTTCACCAGGCACTCGAAGTACTGCTTGCGCCTGGTCTTCTTTCCCAGTCGCTTGTCCAATATGTACTCCATATGCGTTTTCTCTGCAACTGGTAATTGCTTCTGGCACTGGATCACTGGTTCCTCAGTCCCAGCTTCTACTTCCCCAACCCTGTATGGGTATAAATCCGAAATATTGAAGATCATAGATATCCCGATGCCATCCGACAGCTCAAGCTCGTAAGCGTTTTCTCCGAACTTCTTCAGGACTCTGCATGGCCCGATTTTCTTCATCTTGAGCTTGTTATATGTTCCCCTTGGGAACCTTTCCTTCCTCAAGTGTGCCAAAACCATGTCACCAACTTCAAACTGAAGTTGTCTCTTCCGTTGATCGGCTCTGCGCTTATACTCCTGGTTTGACTTCTGCAGTCGCTGCTTCACCTTCGCGTGAAGTTCTTGCATCGCTTCAGTGAATTCTTCAGTGCTAGCACTACTAGTCGTAGTCTGTTCTGACTCCCTGAGTTTAGAAACTCCTCTCGACTGTGTCCTATATAAAATCTGGAATGGACTTTTTCCTGTGCTCCGATTCACCGAGTCATTGTACGCGACCTCTGCCTGTGGTAATATCTGGTCCCAACTGCTGTGGTTCTCTATCACTAGGCTTCTCAGTAAGTCTCCAAGACTTCTGTTGACCACCTCGGTCTACCCATCTGTGTGTGGATGACATGTTGAACTAAAAGCCAAGTTAGTTCCCAGCTTCTTCCAGAGTGTTCTCCAAAAATGACCTATGAATTTGGTATCCCTGTCCGAGACTATGCTTCTCGGCAATCCATGTAGTCTCACAATCTCTTTGAAAAACAAGTTTGCGATGTGGGTCGCATCGCTGGTTTTCTGACACGGAATAAAATGTGCCATCTTTGAAAACCTGTCCACCACCACAAAGATGGAATCAACTCCTCTCTGAGTCCTTGGCAAACACAATACAAAATCCATGCTAATTGCCTCCCATGGCCTCTCAGGTATGGGTAATGGTTGATAAAAACCCGTGTTCTTCTTTCGGCCCTTCGAATGTTGACAAATTCTGCATCTGTCAACAAATATTTTAACATCTACTTGCATGCCCGGCCAAAAATACGATTCGCTCAGCTTTGCGAATGTTTTATCATGACCAAAGTGCCCTACTAATCCACCACTATGCTTTTCCTTCACCAAATTCTCCCTCATGGAGAAAATTGGAATACATAGTTGATTGCCTCGAAACAACAATCCATCCTAGATCATGTAGTCTATCCAAGGACTCCGATCTCTGAGAACTGGATTCTCAGCTGCTTCGTATGCTTCTCCGAAGTCTGCATCTCCCGCATACATGTCCTTCAGATTTTCAAAACCCAAGGTCTTGACTTTGAACTCCTGCAACATCAAACATTTCTTGCTTAAAGCATCAACCACTTTGTTAGTAGTTCCTGAAATGTGTTTAATCACAAACGTGAAATTTTGCATGTACTCTACCCATTTTGCATGTTTCTGGTTCAACTTCTCCTGTTGACTCACAAACTGCAATGCATGATTATCGCTGTACAATACAAATTCTTTGGGTATCAAGTAATGCCTCCACTTCTTTAAGGCCTGTATGATGGCATAAAACTCTTTATCATATGTGGAGTATTTCAGCTTTGCATCATCCAGCTTCTCGCTGAAATATGCAACTGGCCTGTCATCCTGACTCAAGACCCCTCCTATGGCATACCCACTGGCATCACATTTCACCTGAAATGTCTTCTGAAAATCAGGCAACACCAAAATTGGTTTCTCTGTGATCCTTCGCTTCAACATATTGAAGCTCCTTTCGGCCTCTGCTGTCCAGTGAAAAGTCTTGTGTCACTTCTTCACTGTGTTCATCATCGTGACTCTAATTCCACTAAAATTCCTAATGAATTTCCTGTAGAAACTAGCTAAACCATGAAAACTCCTCACCTTGGAAACATTTCTCGGTGATGGCCAATTCTTAATCACTTCCACCTTTTTTGGATCCATCTTCAACTCATTGGCCAAGATAACAAAACCCAAATAAATGAGCTCTGTCTGCATAAATGAAGATTTCTTCATGTTGATCAACAACTTCTCCTGCTGTAGTTTCCTCATCACAATGGCCAAATGCTTTAAATGTTCAGCCTTGGTCTTACTGAAAACCAGTATGTCGTCCAGATATACAACTACAAATTTCCCGATGAATTCCCTCAGGACTTCATTCATCAGCCTCATGAATGTGCTTGGCGCATTCGTCAAACCAAACGGCATGACCAACCATTCATACAAACCCTCATTTGTCTTGAATTATGTCTTCCATTCGTCACCTTCCCTCATGCGAATCTAGTGATATCCTCTCTTGAGATCAATCTTTGAAAAGTAATTTGCCCCACTCAGGCAATCCATCAGATCATCCATTCTCGACAGTGGAAATCTGTACCTGATGGTGATTTTATTGATCGTTCTAGAGTCTGTACACATCCTCCAGCCTCCATCCTTCTTCGTACTTAGTACTGTTGGAACAGCACACAGACTCAGGCTCTCTCTCACCAGTCCTTTGTCCAGCAGATCCTCTACCTGCCTCTTGACCTCCTCATTTTCCTGTGGCGTCAACCTGTACGCAGCCTTATTCGGAAAACTTGCTCCAGGTATGAGATCTATGTGATAACTCACACTCCTCATCGGTGGCAATGAACGAGGTAGTTCGTCCATGATGATGTCAGTGAACTCTCCCAGCAGTTCCTGAATCTCATCTGGCAAGTCGTCCACTCTTGTGCTAGTCAGGACAATTCTCGGTTTCCTGACCACAAATAATTGTGGATCTTCTTTCTTCTCCATCTCTGTAAGCAGCTCCTTCCCACTCATGAGAAGTATGGTATTGCTTACTTTCGGCTTTACTTCCTTATCCTTTATCGGAAGCAATCTATGTGTTATTCCATCCTTCTCTAAGGTGTATGTGTTCATCCTCCCATCATGAACTACATTTCGGTCATACTGCCATGGTCTACCCAGCAATACATGACAGACATCCATGGGAATGACATCACATAGGACTTTATCCCTATATTCACCCATTTTGAAATCAGCTAAACATTGTTTAGTGACACTCACCTAATGTCCCTTCTGCAGCCATGACAATTTGTATGGACTCAGGTGATCAGTTGTTTCCAGCTCCAATTTCTCCACCATCTCGGTTGAAATGAGATTGTCGGTGCTTCCGCTGTCCACTATGACATTGCACTTCCAACCCTTGGTCTTGCATGTGGTCCTGAATAGTATGGTTCTCTGAGCTGTGTCCTCCACCTCTTTCTCAGGTGTTAAAAGAACTTTGTGCACTGTCAATGACTTCCCACTTCCGGTGTCCTCATCCTCAACATCACGCCTCTGTGCTTATGTGATGTGAGCTTCTCCTCTGTCCATTTTCCTGTCTGGACAGTCAACGGCTTTGTGTCCGTCCTTTCCACATGTAAAACATGGGATGATTCCTCCTCATCCTCTTCCTCTACCTCTGGTACGAGGAAATGTGTTGGCATCAACATAACCACCACCCTGCTCCGTATGTTGTCTCCTCGGCTCAGCATATTGCTGCCTCTGTGAGGTTCCACCTCTTTCAGCTTTACCTTGAGGTTTCTGCCATTCCTCCTTGGGATTCTGAGTTCTTTCTTGGGCAACTGCCTTGCCTCTGGGCTGACTCCTGCCTCGCCCTCACTTTCCTTGCTTTCGGCTTATCTTTTCTTCGGCTTTCAGAGCCATCTGGTACGCATCCTCAACTGTTCGGATGGTCACCATACTTAATTCATCCTGAATGTCATATCTTAAACCATTCAGGTATCTCGCCACCTTCTCATCATCGCTCTCCCGATGACCTTCTCTGATGTTGAGCCTATAGAAATCCTCGGTGTATTCCTTCACCGTCATCAGTTTCTGTCTCAGGTTCTGCATTCGCCTGAACAGTGTGATCTGATAATCCCTCGGGATGAATTTTGCCTTCATCTTTGCGATCATTCGATCCCAGCTTTTGATCTTTTGTTTTCCTTTGGAACGTCTATCTGCTTGTAGCTCATCCCACAATAATGCTGCATGTCCCTTCAATCGGGTGACAACATGTATGACTTTCTTGTCCTCTTCGATCTCCTCATAATCGAAGTAGGTGTCAAGAGCTCGGATCCAATCCAACAACTCTTCTGCATCCAGGCTTCCCTCATAGACTGGAATGTCCATTTTCGCCTTCGCACCCATCCTAGCAATGGCTTTGATCAACCGCTTGGTCGATGCATCCTCTGCTGTGACTTCTTCTGCATGTCCATCCTCCTCTTCTACTTCGAAATCTCTAAGATCCCCAAGACCAACTCCGTGTCTTTGCATTGTCTCCATCCCTGAGAGCCTTTCTCGGAGATCTCTCATCTATCACTCCATCTCTGGATTCCCTACTAGCCTACCTCTTCTCCTCACCTCCCTGTCTTCGGGATCTGGTGACTGCCTTTCTCTTCTCGGCGGCATGATGTTTTCTCTCCTCTCTGCTCCTAAAAGAAAAGAATTCTGGTTCTGATACCACTCTGACGCAAGTCACCCCTCTTAGGCAACCCGCTTCCACCAGGACCTTCTTCCCTCCAGCCCGAAGAACTAAAATGTTCCTCTAATTCCCCGTCGAGAATTCTTCACCCACATCACTCTCCAATGGTCTCACTTTTTTTCTTTGTCGGGAAATCGGGTTTCTCTCTATCTCGAAACTTGTGGGCACGGTTCTCGTGCTGTCCAAAACTCTGAACCCCGATGGGTCAAAGAGTCAACGTTTCCGTTATTGTCGGGGATTTCCCTATCGGAAAATCGGCGTATGCAATGTCACGGTTCACTTGCACTACAAATCTCCGAACCCCGAACTCTGATGGCACGTGCACTATCTCCTTGCCACATCACTTCCTCTCTCCTCTCTATCGGGAATCGCGGGATCACAATTTCACCGTTTGCAATTTCTTTGCATTTGAAAACCCCGAATGTCGAATCCCGACCTCCCAGGATCTGATGCCACCTGTCCCTATAATGATTGACGGCTCCGATTAAATCAAAAAATCGCTAATCGCGATTTCGACGAGTATGAAACTCTCACCTCCACAAACTCCGAAGACCGAATCCCGATGGGTCTTGGTCCTTTCCTCCTGCGCCTAAGGACTAAATCCCTTGCTACTCCTTCCAGTTCTGACGGTCAGCGGGATTTCACGAATCTATCCTACGAATCTTGTCCGCCGATTCTGCTCCTTGAGGATTTCCTCTGCTCCAAAGCTTCTTCCTGTTCGAGCATCTCCAGGGTCTGTTCCCACAGTGTTCACGAAGGAACTATCCCTCCTGAGCTTTGTCAACTCTGACTCCCTCAAAGACTTCGCACACGCTTTTCACGCTCGTCCTCCAACAACTTTCAAGTGTTGAGCCTTCCAGATTCTGTGCACTTACAGCTACAATAATCCCTGCCTTCCTGTGCTCAGACTAACTGTTGAGACTTCAATTTTAGCCTGCACTTCTCCTGCATGGATCTTCCAACCCAAATCAACTTCTGGGCGAATGAGATTAAGGGTTCAACTGTCCAGCCTCATCAACGCACTCTATGCGGATGAATTCGACTGCACTCTATGCAGGAATCTCCTGGCTCAGACAGAGAAACAATTGAAACTCATTCTCTCTTCTTTCTCAGGCTTCAAATAAACTATGAAACCACATACACAGCATGTCAAAGCAAATGTATGACAAAAGCATTCATGAGCATAATATCAACACAGAGAAACAACACAAACCATGAAAATGAATCAAAGACTCTCTTCTATTAATTCAATCTGTACATGGGCATTCTTCACAGGTTCTCTGTTTGCTCTTCTCTCCTTGCTCCTGTTTCTCAATATTTTACAATGTACAAAGGAGGGTGCCTATATTGCATTTGCCCTCTCGAATTCTACAACTATCAAATCTACAATTAATTCCTATCTAACAACATTAAATCTAATAAATGCCTTCCTATCTACTAAGGACGAGATCTTAAAGGGCTCAAGTTCCATTATATATACAAAATGTGCTTCTTTATGAATGCCTTCATTAAAGAGCGACGCAACAAAGGAGGGTGCCTATATTCCGTTTGCCCTCTCGAATTCTACAACTATCAAATCTACAATTAATTCCTATCTAACAACATTAAATCTAATAAATTCCTTCCTATCTACTAAGGACGAGAGATTAAAGGGCTCAAGGTCCATTATATATACAAAATGTGCTTCTTTATGAATGCCTTCATTAAAGAGCGGCGCAACAATTTCCAAATCATTTCAAAATGTATGCTGGCGCTGTCCAGCTGTCTTTTCTGCTCCATGTGCTGGCTCACTTGAATGAGTGAGCGATGCTCCTGCATCAAACCTCTGTTGGACCCTCATCTCGGTAATGATCATATGGGCAATATGGAAGGAAAGGAACTGACACATCTTAAGGAACCAAAGCTGGACGGAAGGGAAGATCAAGGAAACAATAATATCCATGACAAAACAAATGGTATAGAGATGCGACATCCAGATAGGAAGAGCACAACTCACAGACCAAGACTCCTGAATTCTATAAGCCTTCCACCTAAAATATGGACACAACCTCAATCAGGTAAGATGGCTACTATAACTCCAAGTAGGTGAGCACAACTGGAAACCACCACCAGTAGGCTCCCTCAAGATGAATTTCGATGAGGCATCGAAAGGTAACCTAGGATGGATAGGAATGGGAGGAGTAATCAGGGACATTAAAGGAAATATCATCTGACTGTACGTTGGGAGTTTGGGAAACTCAACCAGCAATGCCACAGAATTCAGAGCCCTAGAGACCGTCCTCAAGATTCTAAGTCGGGAAGGGATGAAAAATGTCATAGTGGAAGGAGACTCCACATTGCCTATCAACATAGTAAGGAGACTCCAAAACGGTACCAGAGTGGGCAAAATTCAGTGGCACTAGCATTTGGCACAGTCCCTACAAAACATTCAGGAACACTTGTAGATGGGGATCATAATGGAGTTGCGCTAGGTGTGACAGTCAACAAATGGACTGATGAATAGAATCGCTAATGAGGGGGTCAAGACCATAACTGGACACTATTTGGAGTAACATCTGGAATGGTCAATTTCGAATAGAGTGTATCCAACTAGCAACAAAAGACTGTGACGACAATCGAAGTTCGGATGACCACATCCAGGATGGAGGCACAGAAATAACTGAAGGGCACGAAGGATCCAGGAAGAATCTGATATCCCACCACCCAAACATGAGTTACAATGCAGATTCATGTCACACAACAAGATGAGGTATGATACCATGGTCCTGTAAAAAGGAAGAAGCACATGGGTTGTCCTTGGGAAAGTAGAAAAGTTAATCAGCAGGTAGCAAAGGAATAAGGACAAAAGGGTTTCCAATGGCATAGTATGGGTACACCTCACCCAAGTATAGATACATGGAGTGGTAATGATTGTCGTACAACATGCATGTCAAAGCATTGGTGTAGAGATGATGGCAGGGCTCCAAAGAGCGTGCACACTCTGAAACAGTGAAAAAGGACCAGAAGATACACTTTTATGAGTGGCCCATGATTGTTGAGACGATCCTGCAGTCGGGGAAATCCCATAAAAGAAGAAACACCAGGAATAGCCACAGACTAGAGAGAAGAAATTATAGAGCCCATCTTACATATCAGGAAGGGGAAAATATGAACAGGAGAAGAGCCCAAGACAAAAACCACCAAAAGAAAGCAGAGATGGTAAGAATGAATAAAACGCATAGTAAGAGAGGCCCCCAGGGAAAGGAACCTCCAATAATCACCTAGAGGATTACAAGGATGGAGCAAGCGGCCAGAGAAGCCAAGGGTACCTTTCTCATGCAGGTTGATCGAAAGGGAAAAGTGATCATCAATAGGTGGAAGAGAGAAATTAACACCACACGCAAGGGAAAATCCTGGACAAAACTAATTAAAGAAGAAGACAGGATAAGGGACCCATGGGCTATGCATCCCAAAACAACCCTCTACCACAAAATGGTGGAGGAGGCTTGGAGAACAAAAATGTTGATAGGAAAGATGAACGTTGACTGGAAAGAGACTAGTAGGGAGACTATCAGGGACCATAAGAAGGTGCTCATGGAAATTATGAGACGCCTCAGCAACTTGGAGGCCAGTGCAAAAAGACTAGCTGAGGACCATAGGAGCCAAAAGGAAAAAATGGAACGAATGGAAGGCCAATCCCACCTTTACCTACACTATGTCCAACACATGGAAATCACTCGAGCAGACCGGAGAAAAACACCATCTTGTATTAGGAAGATGCGCATGGTGGAGTAGAGGAAGGAGAACGAGGCAAGAAAGGATGGCGGCGCAAGACATGCCATCATCCTAGACTAGCACAAGTTTAGCCCAGGACAAGTTATTTTCAGTCAAGGAGCTACCCCTACTATTTTGGTTATTTTTTATGTATATGTTATGATTTAGTATTTCAAACTAGTTTACAAAGGACTGGGTCAATTTCCCTTGGTGGCGGCCCAACCCTCCCCTTGCTATCTCAGACAGCGCAACTTTGGGATCCTTGATCTGGTTTTATGTTTGGCAGATCAAGGGATTCCCCTTGTCTTTTGTATCATAACTTCTTACAGTAATACATGATTTCACACTCACTTACAAAAAATAAAAAACATTGGGTAGCTATGGGAGTACATATCAACCTCTCCAAATGAGGTACGACCCTCCCACAAAGTATATTTGTCTAGTATAGAAAATTTTCCCTTAATGGAAGTACAAACAACCTCTTCAATGAATATTCAGTCTTCCAACCGGAACACGTCCCCTACCAATCTAAAGCTAAGTTTCTACAAGAAGCACATAACTTTCACATAAGAAAACAACCCCACACAATAATTTTTAGTTTCCTCAAGAAGAATCAAACTCACTCACCAAAAGATTCAACCCTCACAAGAAAAATGCAGCCTCTATAAGGAAAACACAACCTCTCCCAAGAGAGTATGCCCTCCACAAATAGATCCTAGTTTTTGTCGTGGTAACTCGACCCTCAACCAAGGAAAACTCAGTTGATACAACAATAATTCAGCCTCTACTAAGTCACTACAAACTCCAAAAATATAATTTGGCCTTCTCGGAAGAAAAAAGGCTTCCAAACAATCCCATGATGCTGTAAAATATAGATTAACCTCCTAAAAAATGAATGCAAGTGGAAGACCTGGATGATCATCCCCACCAAATGGATAGGGTGGAATATTTCACCACCGAAACCTGATCATCTAGGGTGGAATATTTCACCACCGAAACCAATCCACACAAGGGTTTCACTCAAAACCCCAAAGGTTCCAAGACCTCTGCAAATCGAATGTTATAAAAATACCATCCACATAATGAGAGAATCAACTCTCATCTTTCTTTTATCCCTATCACCTTTTTGCTGACCCTTATAGGCTTTTACCTTCACTTAAGTGATAAAACTGACTTTATAAGGTTTTATTCACTTTATTATTCAAGTCACTTTTTAATTACTTAATGTCACTTTATAATGTAGCTTTTTCCTCCCAATGACATCAAATAATTAATCTATTAATCCCCTTTTTTAATCGACTATGGCCTATGAGAATCAGATAGACCACTAAGTCATCCTCCTAGAGTGATCATTTGGAAGGGGACATTACATACTCATGATAATTTTTTGTATATTGATTGGCTCATGGAAAACCTTCACTCATGCAGCAATTGGTTCATGGATAACCTTCTCTCATGAAAGGATAGACTCGTCATCTCCTTCCTTTGACCTTCGAGAAAGTTTTTTCACTTCGATCTCTCATTATTATACCATTGGCTCTCTTCTTCCCAAGCTCCATTTCTCTCCTCTTCCTTTAATTCCCTTCTTCTCCACAACCTTCATATTTAATGGGTTACCTTAGAACGCACACAATCACAATTGTTCATATTCATCTTCCATGTGAGAATATTTTTTGAATTATTCACTCAACTTTGTCCAAACATTTAAATGATTAATGGAAAGTTTAGAAAATATATTTAAGTAGGATCCAATTCATATCACACGTCCCCATTTTCAATCTTTTTGTCCCCAAAATCTTCAATTCCCTTCAATTTTGTTCTTCTTTGTATCTCCATTCCTACCTCCTCTACTACCATCAAGAAATATCCAATATATCTCTAATAAATGGTGCCTCCACTATAGGATGAAAGATAAACATTGAATAGGGTTTTATTTGGAATGAGATTGTTTCCCATCTCATAGATAGAAATGACATTATATTCTAGAATAGGTCATTGGATATTCGTCGCTCCTTGGGTTGTAGGTGCAAGTAGTTACTCTTTCAGCTTGATCTTGACTCTCCCAAATTTTTTCTTGGTTGTTCGGTTCTTGGGATAGAGTTATAGGTGAAGCTTCTAGCATTTCTCATCCCAATATCCATTTAGTATATAGTACTAGAAATAGTTCCTTCATGGGCTATTTCGCCTTCTAGAGTACCAAAAATTGCTAGCCTTATGACATTTTTTATTGCACTGGAAACAAACCAAAGGTACCATGCCAATGTGGTGATGCTTGCAAATTGGTTCCTTGGTTACCAAGTGTTGGAGAAGGTTTGAGTGGCATAATCATCCCTTTGGAGTGCTCGTCCGAGACTCTACAAGTATATTTGAGTGTATTGCTACTCACTTATTTTCCAGATTCATTTTCCTCCATAAGAATGACTTATTTTATGATTCTTATTTCCCTAACAAAGGTGGTTTGATTTGAACTTTAGTTTTCTTCTTGTCCACTCAATCCTAGGCCTTCATGCTTAGGCCTATATTTATCTACAATAGGAATCGCAATCCCTTGGGATTTCTTTCCTAGACCTTGGCCCTTGCGTCCCATTTGCCTCAATAACTTGGAACCAATGCCTCTAGTGTTCTTTTTGAAATCACTAAAGTGATATTGAGGAGGGATCTTGGAAGATGAGTTTACCATGCTTAACTCCAACATAGTGTTGGATTCCACAATGCAATGGAAGAGGCACTCTTTGCCTCTTGGACAACTACTTGTAACTTATTCAATGCATCCTCATTCTCTGCCAAATAATCATATAGCTAAGCAATAATTTCGATGAACCTCTCCTCTTGCTAATTATCCATCTTAGTGATTTTCTCTCCCAATTGCAAGAGTTGTAATATGATTTTTTCTAATTCTACCCTAATGGTTGTGAAGGTGTCCCGATGTTTGACAAGTTGTTTTACTAACTCATACTGTTTTTCGCTCCAACACTATATTTTCTCTTGGATCTCCATGTTGAAGTCTCTTAACCGTGTCCCTTATTTATCTTAATTTTTTCAAAGTATCATTATTAAGATATCATATTTCATTACTACTATGATTCGAATCATTTATATAGATATCGATCATGAAATGAACATATATGAAGGTGCCAAATTTATAGTGACAAGGGGGTGATGTGTGTGTGTGTGTGTGTGTGTGTGTGTACAAACACACCAAACTTAGAATGCTAGGATGTAGATGATGAATGATTTTTAGTGTAAAAAACACACTATAATAGGGTGCCAAACTTATAATGCTAGGAGGTGGATCGTGGATGATTTTTAGCATTTTGTATTGTAATTTGTTGACGTTTTTGCTTTTCTATTGTCATTTCAATATAATTTTCTTTTAATATATTCTAAATCTAAATGAAATGGTTAAATATGTTATAATTTTTTTATAGATATGTTTGTGCATATTTTGAATATATAATATGTTATTTATAGAAATTTATCTTAGATGGAGAGGATAAAATCATTTCTCCCAACCACTTGAGTAAAAACCAATTGACATTAATTTTTAAAAAATATAAAAATTATTAACAATTTGAAAAAATAGTTATACACTAGTAGTTTTTTTCCTCTATATACACACATGTTTTTGTGTATTAATTACATCACTTTGATATTAAATTATAGGACCAACCCAAACATATATCTTATAATTTGTAAAAAGAATAAAATATTATATTTAGAAAAATTCATTTTTCATATAATTATACAAAATATTAATAAACAAATTTGTATATTTTAAAAATAATTCAATTTTCATCAATGGCCTAGGACTCACGGACCTCTTGAATTATAACCACAACACTCATCCACTCTAACATAAAGTAACATAACATAATGCTAAAGAACCTCACTACTCCCAATGCAATAATTTTTATTAGAAAATATTATAGTTTTTTTTAAACACATTCATAATTGCAAACAATAAAAATTTAATAATAATAATAATAGTTTTTTTTTAAACACATTCACAATTAATTGCAAAGAACATAAATTTAATAATAATAATAATATAATTTTATCTAGTTGCACCATATTTAACCATCACCTATATTCCATCAACTTGACCTCTAATCAAATATTATAATCTTTAAATCTTAACTTTGACAACCTAACTATAAGGGGATTCAATAGAGGGTGAGGACATTGAGTGAGACCCACAACACTTAACCACTCAAGCTAACCCTCCAAACTATTAACTTCTAAATTTTATCCTTTAGTGTAACATTAAACATACATCCATAATTATTAAAAATATTAACCTTAACCCTTATCCCTCAACTTTAATTAATCTTTAAACATAATAATACTATTTGAGAGTGAAGGTTTTTGCAGTTAGTAGTCATATTATGGTGGGATTTCTGGATTTCTAATAGACACTCCACTACATCCATAACTAAACCCTCAACTGATAATCTTATTCTTAAAGCCTCCTACATTTACGCTTGACATGTTCACACAAAATCACTGAACTTCCAATTAATAATTAATTTGAAGGTTCCTTTGTTATACTATTTTAACTTTCTCTTAAGTATGTATATATATTAATTAATTATTAAAAAAATTACATACATTAATTTATTAATTAGTAAAAAATATATTGGATTATTTTAGCTTTCACATTTAAAATAATACTAATATTAAGCAAAATTTACCTTTAATGTTTGGAATTGACATCCATAATATACAAATTGAGTAGGTCTAATAAATAAGAACATGTATTTTTTCTTTGAAAACCAAAAATTCAATTCAATTCCAACAGAAAATAAGATATGTATATATTAATAAACTTTATTATTATTATTATTATAAAAACTTTTACAGATATAAAATTTGAATTTTAAATTTTAAAAATAATACCAAATGTATCAGTAAAACAACCTTTGATGACATGAATTAAAAAATATAAATCTTACTTTACCGACAAAAATAAATCAAAATTTAAACTTTCTAATATGATTTATCTATTTGTTATATATTTATTATTTATGTAGGTATACAACGCGAAGGAAACACGCAGATCAGAGAATTGAGCGACGATAATGATGAGATGTCGAACAAGCGAGTGGCGTGCTTTTTGTTATGTTACGATAAATTCTTTAAAAAGTAATGATACCACCACTCAATTTTTCAGTTGGAGTCATTGATTTCGATAAAAATATATATAAAATTAATACGGCCACTACAAAGTGGGAATATGTAAGCCGGAGGATCGTTTTCCTGAACATCCAAATCCAGAAACTGGCGACCTAAAAATATTATAAATATTTTCAAATTCCCTTTGCCTATAAATTCTGTTTTGGTGATCGCAGAGATAGCAGCGCTTCATCCATATTTTGCTGCTCGTTAACCAGAAAAAGTTATAATGATTCTTGTCAGAGTTTTGATGAATCTACTGAATTCGGGATTGAAAGCTTTGAAGTGCACCCATCATATGATTTCAGATTTTCTTTTCACAAAC
>ML779473.1:638595-664779 GCA_009831015.1 Picea engelmannii
ATCTCTCTCACTTGCTCACTTTCTCTCTCCCCATTGTTCCCTCTCTCTCTTTCCCTCTCTCCCCACCTTTTCCCCATATCTCTCTTTACCTCTTTCTCCCTTTCCTTACCTCACCCCGCAATGCCACACACTCTCTCTCCCTTTTTCCTTCCTTCCCTCTGTTTTTTTTCTCTCCCAAACACTCTCTCTCCCCCTTCCCCTTTCTCCCCCCTTCTCTCCCTTCCCCTTTCTCCCCCCTTCTCTCTTTACCTCTTTGTTGAATATTTTCCAAGTCCTAACAAGATGCCAACTAGGTATGTCTTTGACCTCAAGTTGGTTCTAAGTTTCAACTGCCAAACAAGGGTTTGTTGTTGTTTTATAAAAACAAACTATTCATGAACTTCTTTGTTGCTTTGTTATGGTTACATAAGCCTTTTAGTTTCTATAGCATGTAATTTTTGTCACAAATATGTTAGCACATGCATACCATAAATTATGTAACACACCTAGAGATATTTATTGCTGAAAATACTATTGTTCTAAACACTAGCATACATGAAAATGAACACACGTATTTTTGGTCAACATGACCCTAGATAAAAACCCCCGAGGAAAACCAGTTTGGAATATGAGTGTATATATGTGAAGAATAGAAGGAGTAATAAAACAAGTACAATAAAAAAATGAACCTGATACAATAACTTGACTCAAGCTACAACACAAGTCCAAGAGTTAGAGATGTTCCCTCCTCAAAAGTTGCCCAATCCAATGAAATGAAGTGTCCTAGTTGTTGGAAGAAACCCTTGCACCAAACTTTGAATCTGTGTTGTAGCTCTCAACTGAAACTATTCTCAAAGAAAACTAAGCACTGCAAGTCCTCCCTGCTAATTGTGCACCCTCCTCCTCAAGTGCGCCATCCTCTTAGCAAGAACAATCTCCACAAATAAATGAAGGAATAAGCCTCCTGGCTACCTCCATGAATGGGGGCGCCCAAGATTTCCTCACTCAATTCCACCATCCTCTTCTCAATGCTCCCTCTCAAAATCCTCAAGTGAACATAAGAGTGAATGAGTCTCCATTTTCCCTGTGTGTCCCTTTTAAGGAAACATGGGAAAACCTAAAGTATGTGCCAATGAGATCATCTAATCTCATCTCTACTCAATGGTTGAGATCTCTCCAAAATAATATCAACTCAAAACCCACTTTACTTAAATTTCCATAGTTTCACTTTATGTCCCTCAATTCACCCACAAAGTGAATTAATAGTCATTTTAGGATAAAATGACCAAATTTCACTTTTGATTTAAATCTCCTAAGTCAAAGTGAAATTAGACATAAAGTACATGGTACAAAGTATTTCCCTCTTTTGTTTAGAATCTCACAAACACAAGGGGACCACTTTCCAAGGTACTCAAATCTCAACACTCCCTCTTACCGAGGAAAGTGCCCTTCACCACCAATATCATCCCTATAGTGGACATGGTTTCCTACTGAAAAATAATCGGTGAGTATGGTTGTACCATGCTCAATGAAAGTAATCTCTGACACATATATTCTCAATCTACGTGATCTATAGATGGAAGTGTCTCTCCACCTATCTAATATCACCTAGATCTTAGTATCAAACCAAAGACCTCAACCTTGGTCTCCCACCAAGGATTTCTACCTCCTAGAATCTCTCCAATGGTCACTACTCTTGGAATCTCACCAAGATTCACTCTCTTTTCATATCACCAAGAGTCTCCCCCTCTTGGTATCTCACCAAGAGTACTGGGATCTCAACATCTCACCAAGATCCTCAACTTGGCATCTCTCCAAGTAACTTCCACCTGAAGTGGATCTAGAACCTAATTTTCCCATCTCCATAGCCAAGTGAGGCTCAAGCCTTCGTGGTGCCCTGTTGCTCCTCCTCATCAATATTTGATTCTTTGAAGCCTCTTCACCAACCCTATGTCTCAACAACTCTGAAATTGAAGTTGTCCTGGGTGGACTAGTCACCCCTAATGATAGTCTCCATAAAAACTGATTATGATCTCCCTCTGAATCACTATTATGATTCAATAGGTCCTCCTCAACTTTGTCTCCCCACCTGATTCTATATGGTCTAACAACTTTCAAAGAAGTAGCAAATGCACACTCTCTTGTGAACTGTGCATTGAACTCAAGCTCCTTTGTTGTCGCTGCTAAATCATCCTGCTACTTCTTCTTCTTCTTGGGACACTATCTTGCATAGTGACCCATCTCTCTACAAGAAAAGAATCTCATATTGCTCATGTCTCTCTTCTGCCAACAACTTCTCTCTCCATGTGGTGGGGCCCCAAACTTGGGACCCTGTCGACCTTCCTTTCCGGTCTTCTTTCCCTTTGTCCAAAGAGAAAGATCCCCATCACCCTGCAATGTCTTCTATTTTCCATAAGTATCTTATGTAAGTCTAGTATCCTCCTGAATGAAATCAGCCCACAATCTCTCCCAAGTGGGCATGATCTCCCTAGAAACAATGCCATGAACAAATGGACCCCATGGTTTGGTGAAGTTGTTTAAGGCTGTCCTCACCATAGATTATGGGTCCACTACCTCTCCAACGACTGCAATATTGTCTCTGATATGGGTGTATCGACCAAGGTAATATGTAACTGACTCATCCTTGGGCATACCGATGCCCCTGAGTCGATCAAACAGAACCATATTCTGGTTTTGGTTAGAGATCTGGTAAATCTTGCATAGAGATTCCCACATCTCAAATACATAGTCTTTCCTAGTCAAGTGGGGAATGATGTGATCCCTCACTCCATCACACATATTCCTCTTTGCCTTGTTGTTCCTCTTCCTGAACTCTCCTAACAAGATGTGAGAAGTAGCAGTAGGAACAACAACATGCGCCTCAACTATATCCCATAGTTTGAGGTCCTCTAAGACAAAGACGATCCTGGCCTTCCAAGGAGACCAGTTGCTAGCTCCAACTAGTCTATCCTCCACATGCATTTGAGATGCTGACATCACTTCCCACTACACTCAAACTAATTTTGCAAAGGAAAGTAGCCTCACTCCTGTCAACACAGGTGTGAAAATTGGCAAACGAAAAATGACCTCACTCCAAGAAATATATGTGTGAAAAGAGGTCGTGAAAAATCAGTCTCACTCCTAGCAAGTAGGTGTGAAAAGAGGATGAAAAAATATCCACAAACTATCCTACAAATCTCCACAAAATTTCTACCAACAAGCTGCCTAGAACAATCCACAATTTTTTTTTTCAAAACTCAACAAAAATCAACCACCAAGCTCTGATACCATGAAGATTTTCCAGGTCCTAACAAGATTCCAACTAGATTTGTCTTTGACCTCAATTTAGCTGTAAGTTTCTACTCCCAAACAAGGGTTTGTTGTTGTTTTATAACAAAAAATTGTTCAAGAACTTCTTTTCTCTTGTGTTATGGTTACATAGGCCTTTTAGGTGCTCTAGCATGTAGTTTTTTTCACAAATATGTTAGCACATGCATACCATAAATTATGTAACACACCTAGGGATATTTACTGCTCTAAACACTAGTGTTATGAACCAAATAATTGCACACAAAAACACCACAAAGATTCAGAGAACAATATAGAAACCACCACTTTATTATATCAAAACCCTTGAGGTAGGGAAACACCATACAATGGATCCTATTATGGAAGGGATCCTTTTCTGTTCACTTGTCTCTTCAAGGGGGCTTCCTCCTATTGAGCTACCACTCCAAATACAATAATTATCTCCATGTCCCATTGCATTTCTTGAACCCCTTTATATAGTGCTACCATCACCTAAGAACATTCTAGAGGAGGAATATTATTTAAGTAGAACCTTCTAAGAAACCCTCTTACATTTATTATATCTAACTACCATAGTGGGTCTTATTTAATAATATAGTGGACCTAGTCCACCTTACATTGAATGGCCTCCACTATTATCACTATTATCACTATGGTCCCTATGGGCCCCAACTACTACCTCTCTAGCTACCTAACATTCCATCCCCCTTATGAAAGTGTTTTCCTCAATGCTTGATGTACAACCATATACCAGGGTCCGATGGATAATTTTGGACCATAATGTTGAAGAAGACTGGAGAACCAAGGTCCCATGTAGAAAGAAAATCCACCATGTTGAAGTATTCCAACCGCCATTGTAAACCCAGGTCCCATGTCCAAGTGCTCATGTGAAGTCCCCGTGGAAGATTTTAGAACCCAATAGCCAACTCAAAATAATGTTCCAAAGACAGACACTTGTCATGTGGATCCAAATAAGAAGATCCATCCACATAGTGGAAAAAGGTCGTAGCAGAATATGGAAGGAATAATACCACTGTAGAATATGCAGGATGGACATTGGTAATAATCATTGACTCCTAATTTCTCACACTGATGCTCTCTACAGAAGGTGGATTAGAGTCATCAAATAAAATATAAAAGTGGTTGTCATCACAGAAATGAAAACTATCCATATACCAATCATCACAATCAGACTCAAAATCATATCAAACATATATTTCTTGATTATATTCATCCCTGATATCTGCCATAATAAATCTCTCCTCCATGTTTTCCAATGAATCTTGAATACTACGAAAAATATCATTGAGGCCATCTGTGAGGCCATCTACAAAGTCATACAATGTGTCATACCATTGGGCTTTGAATGCTTCAGTTATTTGTAGAATTTCTTTGAGGGTTTGAGAGTAAATAACCATCTGAGAACCCTATGAAAAGGTATGAACTCTGCAGTTCTGTCGCCATCACGAAAAATACCAAAAAATAGAACAATAAATTATTTCAGAAAATCACGGCTTTTTCCGGAAAAACCCTGAAAAACTGTTGAATTTAAAATGCTCATAAATTTACTTCCCGGAATCCATTTCAGCTGATTTGTTTTTGAAAATGGGTATTTTTCCGAGAGGAATTCAAATACACAATTTTTTTTTCCAAATTCAGCTCATAGATATTCATATCTGAACCTAAAGTGCGTCGCCCTCTTTTTCTTCTCTAGAAAAATTATGCAAAAAAGAGAAAAAGTTTCTTCCCTTCATTGGCCAAGTAAAATTCTTTGATACCAATTGTTACAAACCAAATAATTGTATACATAAACACCACAAAGATTCAGAGAACAATATAGAAAACCACCACTTTATTATATCAAAACCCTTGAGGTAGGGCAACACCATACAATGGATCCTATTATGGAAGGGATCCTCTCTTGTTCACTTGCCTCTTCGAGGGGGATTCCTCCTATTGAGTTACCTCTCCAAATACAATAATTATCTTCATGTCCCATTACATTGCTTGAACCCCTTTATATAGTGCTACCATCACCTAAGAACATTCTATAGGAGGAATCTTCTAGAGGTAGAACCTTCTAAGAAGTCCTCTTACATTTATTATATCTAACTACTCATTTATTATATCTAACTACCATAGTGGACCTTATTTAATAATACAGTGGACCTATTCCACCTTACATTGAATGGCCTCCACTATTATCACTATGGGCCCTCTGGGCCCCCACTACGACCTCTCTAGCTACCTAACATTTAAGAACCAAAGACTGAATACAAAAGCACCAAAAGAGATATACAAGCTTTTCAACTAGGTTTGTCTTTGACCACAGATTGACTCTAAGTTTCAACTTTCTGATAAAGTATTTGTTGTTTTTTTAGGACAGCCAACAGTCCAAGAACTTCTTGCCGATTTGTTATGGTTTCACTTCTAATTTTAGGTGCTCTAGCATGTAGTTTTAGTAACCAGAAGTTAGCACATGCATACTAAAATAAGTACAACACACCTAAAGATCTTTACAGCTAAAAATAAGCAGATCTAAGAAACTAACACATGCATTTTTGTACACAGGTATTTTTGGTCAACATGACCCTGGATAAAACCCCCCGGGGAAAACCAATTTGGGATATATGTCTATATAACGATGATCAAAGAAAAAGATACAACAAGTAATGAAATACAATGGAACATGTATACATAACAAGATCCTCACGAGCCTTGCCACAAGAACCAGAGAAATAAGTGCCCAAAATGTGGTGTGCCCTCTCCCTTTGTTTCCCTTTGCACTAAACTGAAGCGTTGTAGCTCATTTGTAACCCAATGAAGAAATACCTCCACAAAAATCTCCTCTCCTGTGTTGCCTCTCCACTGAAACTGTCAGAGCTCAAATCCTCCAAGCATATCTGCTACCAGGTAGCTTCCAGTCCTCTCAACAGGTGCACCCTCCTCCTAGCAGAAATGATCACCATAAATAAACAGAGCCAGAAACCAAATGTCTCTCTCCACAGAAACAACCACCCAAGATCTCCTCTCTCTATGCATCAGACCTCATCTCGATCTGACAAGTCCTCCTCATTTGATGAGCATATGAAGGATAATAAATGTGCCCTCCTCTCCTAGATGCGCCCCTCCTCCATGAAAATGCTCCCTCTCATAAATGGAAGCTATGGCTCCATGGAAATACTCTCCATGCAAGCTCAAACCAACCACAAGCTTCTCCTCAAGCTCTCAAGCGTTTTTCTCAAACCCTCATGAAGTGCTCCCTCCTTCTCGTCAAGAAATGCACCCGTCTTCTCTTCTCCAAAACTCACAAGTGAAGAATGAGTCTCCAAAAATACCTTTACCCTCTCTTTAGCCTCCTTGAGCCAACCCTAAAAGATCAATGTCCTAGATTAGATCTATCCAAGTCTAATCAAGGGGTGAGATCTCATCCAAAATTCTCACTAAGGAAATCCACTTTACTTAGTTGTTTTATGTCTATCAATTCACCCACATTGTGAATTAATTGTCACTTTATGACTTAAGTGACATATTTCACTTTTGACTTAAATCTCCTAAGTCAAAGTGAAATTAAAATAATAAAGTAAAGTACAAGGGTAATAGTCTTGCCCCTTTGTTCTTAGAGACTCATAACCACATGGGGACTGCTTTCCAAGGTACCCAAATCTCAACAGTCTGGGCCCCCGCTACTACCTCTCTATCTACCTAACATTTAAGAACCAAAGACTAAATACAAAAGCACCACAACATATATACAAGAACAATATGAAAAATATCCTTTATTACTATCAAACCCTTGACGTAGGACAACATCATACAATGGATCCTATTATGGAAGAGATCCTCTCCTGTTCACTTGCCTCTTCGAGGGGGATTCCTCCTATTGAGCTACCGCTACAAATACAATAATTATATTCATGTACCATTACATTGATCGAACCCCTTTATATAGTGCTACCATCACCTAAGAACATTCTAGAGGAGAAGTCTTCTAGAAGTAGAACCTTCTAAGAAGTCCTCTTACATTTATTATATCTAACTACCATAGTGGGCCTTATTTAATAATATAGTGGATCTAGTCCACCTTACATTGAATGGCCTCCACTATTATCACTATGGGCCCTCTGGGCCCCCACTACTACCTCTCTAGTTACCTAACAACTAGCATACATGAAAATGAACACAAATATTTTTTGTCAACATGACCCTGGATAAACCCGCCCCCCCCCCCGAGGAAAACTAGTTTGAAATATGAGTGTATATATGTGAAAAATAGAAGGTGGAATACATCAAGTACAATAAAAAAATGAACTTGATACAATAACAACTTGACTCAAGCTGCAGCACAAGTCCAAGAGGTAGATATGTTCCCTAGCATGATGCGCCCTCCTCACAAGTTGCCCAATCCACCGAAATGAAGCATCCTAGTTGTTGGAAGCTTTGATGGAGAAACTCTTGCACCAAACTCTAAATTTGTGTTGTAACTCTCCACTGAAACTGTCCTCAAAGAAAACTGACCACTGCAAGTCCTCCCTACTAGTTGTCTGCCCTCCTCCTAGCAAGAACAATATCCATAAATAAATGATTGACTAAGCCTCCTGGCTACATCCATGAATGGGGGCACCCAAGATTTCCTCACTCAATGCCACCATCCTCTCCTCAATTCTCCCTCTCAAACTCCTCAAGTGAACATAAGAGTGAATGAGCCTACCTTTGCCCTATGCACCCCTATTAAGGAAACATGAGAAAACCTAAAGTATGTGTGGATGATATCATCTCATCTCATCTCTAATAAATGGTTAATATCTCTCCAAAAGTGATTCAGGAGAATCGCTCCACCTCAGCAAAGAGCCAACTATTTAGCACATCAAAGCGCATTCAAGAAGGGGAGAGGTTCCATGCCTCTCATTTTTCCCTCAATTTTAAATTTTAAACGTAATTAAAGGCAATTAAATGTTGTAAGGCTAGAAGAGACGATTTATGCCTTTGTACATGCAATAGATGAGGTCTCCTTTAATGTTTTGATGTAGGCTGATCCAGATCCGATTCAAACTAGATGTTCATTAAATGTAATTTGCCTCAGTATATAGGCTTTGTAAATGGTGATTAGACACCACTAGTGTAGTTGGAGGGAAATAATCAATCGGTATCCTCTTGTATAAAGCTTTGTATTGTAAGCCCATAAAGGGTTATGGATGTTGAAGGTTGATAGAAAATCATTGTAAGCCGAGAGGAGAGAGACGAGACTCTATTGCAGTCCGTGCTCACACATATTGTAATTGACATTCATATTAATAAAAGAGAAGAGCATTTTTTCCCGCATGAGACTCTGTGTAGGTTTCCCTATATTTTATGAATGTTGTTAATATGTATTTAAATGTTGTAGATGTATGAGATAGGCTTCATATGCAGGGATAATATATAATTCTTTATCTGTGATTTTGTTGAATTGTTTTGGGTTCTTTTACGCTAAATGCAAGGAGTGCATGACATAGTGCTGAGAACTCTGTGAGCCAACGCAAGGAGTGCATTTATGAATTTTGTTTCGAGTTCAAAGGAGAACATGCTAGGTGGGAACACCAAGACATTTACAGACTCAAGGAGGAGCCTCAAGGTTATATAGGAGAATAGGAGGTACAATTAAAACTAATGGGCCCAAGCTGACATAAATAAAATAACATCACTAATGTAATATGCCCCAATTAACAGGTAATGTGCCACTATTTAGGGATTACCATGCCCCTCCCCTTGAGACAAGTGTTGTCCACAATTCTTGAGTAACTCTGGATGCTTATGTATAAAATATTCATCTTCCCAAGTGGAATCTTTAGACGGTAGTTTCCTCCATTTAATGAAAAGCTCTAAAATGGATTTATTCCTCAGCTGGTGAATTCTTGTGTCAATGATGTCTTCAGGCTCCAATATGATTTTTCCTTCCTCATCAAGTTTTGGAAATATAGTTTGAACTGGCATCTTGTCACCTATAACCTTCTTTAAGCATGAAACATGGAAAACTAGGTGTACTCATGAAGATGTAGGCAACTCCAATTTGTATGTCATAGTACCAATCTTTTGCAACACCTTATAAGGGCCATAGTACTTTGGTGATAATTTATTATCCTTCTTGGATTTCTTGAGGGACATTTGTTCATATGGTGGTAGTCTTAAAAATACCCAATCCCCTACTTCAAAACTTCTTTCACTACGATGTTGATATGCTTGTTGTTTCATGTGATTTTGTGCCATAGTCAGGTTGCCCTTTAAGATTTGGAGAACTTGTTGTTGATGCTCAATGTGATATTCCACTGCTTGAACCTTATATTTTTATTTTAGAGAAGAAGTTATGGAAGGAGGGTGGTGTCCATAGAATGCCATAAATGGTGTCATTTTTGTTGCAGTATGAAAGGAAGTGTTATACCACGATTCTTCCAAGGGTAACCATTTGAACCATTGTGTTTGTTTATCAGATACAAATCAACGAAGGTAGCCTTCCAAACATTTGTTTACTATCTTAGTTTTTCCATCATATTGAGGATGATAGGATGAGCTATGAGCCAATTGAGTAGCCAAACAAGAAAACAATTATGTCCAAAAATGTCCAGTGAAGATGGGATCTTTTTCACTTACAATAATCTTTGGGCTTCCATGTAGCTTTTGAACTGTCTCCATGAATGCAGTGGAAACTGTACTGGCTTTGAAGGGATGAGAGAGTGCACAAAAGTGTGAATACTTGGTCATTCTATCAACAATCACCATGATGACACTCTTTCCTTCAGACTTCAGTAACCCTGTGATGAAATCCATGGAAACCTCCTCCCAGTGCTGACTTGGGATGGCTAATGGTTGTAAAAGACCCGGGGTCTTAATTGTTTCCACCTTAATTTGTTGGAAAACCAAAAATTCTACCACAAACCTTTGAACATCAGTTTTAAGGCCATCCCAAAAAATTCCTTCTTGAACCTATGGTAGGTTTTCAAAAATCCTAAGTGCCCTCCTACTAGAGAGGTGTGCAATTCCAATAGCACCTTTTGTTTGAGTTGGGAGTTATTACATAAATATAAATGATCTTTGTACCATAGTGAATCATTTTTCCATGTAAATGTATTTGATGCACTGGAATCCTGCTACAACCTTTGAATGAGAGTCCACACATTTTCATCATTCTTCCATTCATCCCTTGCTTCTATTATTCAATCGGGTTGTATGATTGACATAACACAGAGAAAGGCCTCAACATCTTCATCATTTCTTGAGAGTGCATCTGCCACAACATTTTCCTTCCCTTTTTTATAGACGACTTCAATATCATAACCCAATATCTTGGTCACCCATTTTTGTTGTTCTTCTAAAGATAGACTTTGTTCCAAGAAGTATTTAAGACTATCATGATCATTTTTTACCTTGAAGTGCCTACCTATTAGGTAAGGGAACCTTTTTTGTAATGCATGTAGTATTTCCATAATTTCCTTCTCATAAATGGGTTTGTGTAAGTCATTTCCCTTGAGTGGTCCACTTTCAAAATCCAGGGGCCTTCATTATTGCATTAGGACA
Organism: Picea engelmannii; assembly: GCA_009831015.1. Lineage (NCBI taxonomy): Eukaryota > Viridiplantae > Streptophyta > Pinopsida > Pinales > Pinaceae > Picea > Picea engelmannii. Next base: position 649,435 of record ML779473.1, read on the forward strand.
ACACCAATTCCATTTCTGGAGGCATCACATTCCACAATAAAGGTTTTTGTGAAGTTTGGAGTGGTCAAGAGATGATCTTTGCACATCACCTTTTTAAATTATTCAAAATATTTAGTTGCCTCTCGAGTCCATGAAAATGAATCCTTCTTAGTTAGTGTCATTAAAGGTGCTGCTATTACTCCATAGTGATGAACAAACTTGCCGTAGTAACCTATCAAACCCAAAAATCCTCTAAGATTCTTCAATGTTTTTGGAATCGACCAATCCATCGTGGCCTTAATATTGTTAGGCTCTACCTTGACACCTTCATGAGATACAATATGACCCAAATAATCTACCTCCTTCACCCCAAAGAAATATTTGGATGGTTTGGCATATAGTTTTTTCTCCTCTAGTAGTTGTAGCGCCTTGTCAACATGTCACACATGATCCTCCCAAGACTTGCTATAGATTAGTATATCATCAAAAAATAATAACAATTTTTTTTTAAGGAAGGGATTGAAAATGGAATTCATCAACCCTTGGAATGTGGAAGGTTCATTTGTAAGGCCAAAAGACATGACCAAAAATTCATAATGGCCTTCATGAGTTCAGAATGTTTTTTTTGGGATATCTTCTTCCTTCATTCTAATATGATGATACCCTGAATGAAGATCCAACTTTGTGAAATAGATTTATCCATGTAGTGCATCTAACAATTCATCAATGATGGGAATGGGAAACTTATCTTTAATAGTGATCTTGTTGAGCTCTCTATAATCTGGACACATATTCCGTGAGGCATCTTTCTTGAGTACCATTACAACTGGTGCATAATAAGAACTTTGGCTAGGTCTAATAATGCCAACCTCTAACATTTCGTCAACCATACGCTCAATTTCACTCTTCTAGGCATAAGGGTATTTGTATGGCTTGATGTTAGGAAGAAACCTCCCAAGAATTAGGTGAATATAATGATCATGATTTCGAGTGGGTGGAAGACCTTTCAGAATATATTCAAATACTTTGGAATACTTATCAATGATCCCTTGGAGATCTAGGGTAATATATTGATACATATTTTATGAGAATAACAAAATGACTACAAATTATTAACAGGTGCTTAACACAAAATAACAGAGATATAGTAAAATTGGTTTTCTATTCAATAAGGAAATAAGATGAAACTGTAAAATGTAGCAGGAACAAGCTGGCTAGAATGGTGGCGGCTTATCTCTGAGAAGAGATGTGACAGCTGCGCTCATTCACAAGTAGATTATTAAAATGAGGATGTGAAGGAATTTTTAAAATAAATAATAATTCCAAAAACCCTAGACATCCAAAAGCCTAACCCTAGGAGATGAAGCACCAAAAGTCATGTGGGCCCCGTTTGGGTAAGTTAGTACATCAAGTTCCTGGGATCGTAACTTTTGCATACTATCTCTGTTTTAGGCGTATGATATCCCGTTGGAAAAGTATCATTGAGTATATTCATTTTGGGGGCTCAAACATGCCTTCGACAATCATTGAGAAGCTTGATCCCGAAAAACCTTCATTTAGGCCCTCAAAATGGCCCCGAAAGTTAAAACTGCTAAAAATAGTAAATTGCCAAGATTGTCAAAAAATTGTTTTGAGCCAGTTGGAAAAGGTGGGTGGCCATTGATATCCACCTGGATCAATCCTCCCTCCTTAGGAAGAAATGGTCTCCATTGCATTGAGTTCCCCTATTAGATGAGGAAATTTCTGCTGAATTTGGCCCTGGCAATATGGGAGAATCCCAACACAAACATGCGGTAGAAATTAGCAAGGCCCAAGAAGCTCTGAAGATCAGTGAGTGTGGCTAGGGATGGCCAGTCATGAATGAATTGGATCTTGGTTGGATCCACATGTATGCCATGCTGATCAATTATGTAGCCCAGGTAATGGACCATGTCCATGCCGAAGGAGCATTTTTCCAAGTTGGCATATAGCTTGTGTTGTCACAGGGTGTGCATAACCTGTTGAATATGATGCAAGTTTTCGGCCCAAGTCTTGTTGTAAATGAGAATTTCATCCAGATACACCACTACAAAAGTATTGTTGAATGGTTGTAGGATATCATCCATCATCCTCATGAAAGTGGTTGGAGCATTTTTCAAACCAAAGGGCATGACCAACCATTCAAAAAGGCCTTCCTTTGACTTGAAGGTGGTTTTCCATACATTTGTTTGTTCTATCGGGACCTAGTGGTAGCCATACTTCATATCAATCTTACTGAAGTATTTGGCCCCCGTGAGTTGATCATGGAGGTCGTTGATTCGGGGAATCAGGTATCGGTTTATGACTGTAATTTTATTCAGATCTCGGTAATCAATGCAGAGTCACCAGGTTCCATCTTTCTTTTGTACCAACACGATTGGGCTTCCACAAGGTGATGAGCTGGGACGGATGTGCCCCTTGTGGAGAAGTTCTTGGATCTGTCACTTGATCTCCTCATTGTCTAAAAGAGAGTGGCAATAGACTATCCCATTGAGCAGCGGTGCACTGGGGGTCAGATCGATGGGGTGTTTGACCTAGTAGTGCAGAGGTACCCTGGTAGGTGAGGAGAGGATATCTAAGTATTCTTCCACGACCTTGTGTACTTTTTTATACTATGTGGACAGGTTAGCCACTGATACCCTAGATGTGGTTGTGATATTTCACTTATTCTGAGATAGAATCATGAAGAAGACAAATTTCCCCATATGAGAGATGACCTTCCTACATTGCTTAGCAGAGATCAAGGAAATAGCACTAGGTGGGACTGCCTTGGGTATCCTGTACAATTTCCTGTTCAAAGTAATAATAACACTATGAGGCCTAGACTCATATACAACATGATGTTTCCATAAATAAGGTTGGCCCAAAATAACATCACAAACTTCAAGAGGAGAAACATCACACAATACCTCATCTTTGAAGGGCTTGATGTCGTACAACAGTCGACACTATTGGTTGACACAGAGATCGCTTCATGGGCGGATCCATCCAATGGTGTAGAATTGTGGGTGAGGTGTTGTCAGTAGGGCCAACCGCTTGATGACCCCTGCTGAGATGAGGTTCTTCTGGCTACCACTATCCATGATGAAGTGTAGTGGGGTGCCTTTTACCCACATTTGTTAATGGAAGAGGCGCTCTCCTTCTTCTGGCTCGTCTGGTTCACTAGGTTGGAGCTTGGTGGTAGCAACAGTGGCAGTGGGTTCCATGTCAATGATATGCCTTCCCATTTCTAGTTATGGCTCAGATTCTGAAACCACATCTAATTCATAGGATTTCACTTCGGCCACCAGCGACTGCTTTGAGCGACAATCAACAGTGTTATGCCAAGGGCTCTTATGGAAGTTGCACCACTTCCTGGTATCTTTCTTTGTCTTTCAAGTGTCCTTATTTGCTTACGTCTTGGACTGGTTGCCATGATATTGTCCATATTTTATCTTTCCTTTGTTCTATGGGTTGGGGTCGCCCTTTCCTGGATTTTGTTGTGAGGGGTTTCGAGGCCCAAATTTTCGCATCTTTTGTTTGAGCTTCTGCTCGATTTTGATGGCATATCGGTAGGCCACGCCCAAGGATGAGATGTCCAAAAATTTCATTTCAGTTTGGATGTATCTATGCAGAGAGCCACAATACTTGAGCACCAGATGTCTCTCTGAATATTTGATACCCATCTTGGTGCGCAAGGTATGAAAGATATTTGTGAATTCTGACACTGCTTGGTCTCTTTCTTGCCGCAGTGTGGTCCATTTGGTATACAAGTCGTCATAACTTCTGAAAGGGTATTATTGTTCCTTAATAGCATCCCCAAAGGATTCCCAAGTGGTCGTGACTGTAAATAATGAGGATTCCTCTATTTCCTTTTGCTCACAGAAATTTTCCCACCAATCGTTGACATGGGGAACGACTTTGAGGAGCGCAAAAGTAATCTTTCTTTATTTGAAAAGTTATGGACAAAAAAATACCCTTATAGTAGATTCAACCACTTGTCTACAAAATCTGCATCTATTTGAACTTCAAATATAGGAATATCAAATTTTATTTTTACCTTGAAGGGGGTGGCACCTCCGCTCTAAGAAGATGTGTCACCTGTTGATAGTCGTCGAAGGATTTGCGCGAAACTATCCATCATCTTGTTCCTTTATTGCGTGAGGGATTCCTCAATCAATAGTTTGAAAGGATCTCATGTCCTGTCATCTTTATTTTCTCCTGCCATGAGAGGTCTCTTGGGGATGTGAGAGATTTTGTCCTCAATAAAAACAAGCTTGAGACCCAACTCGAAATTGTACTCCGACTTCGTTGGGGACATGCATTAAGACGACAAGGAGCAGACCGCTCTGATACCAATGATCCGGATTTTATGAGAAGAACGAAATGAATACAGATTATTAACAGGTTCTTAACACAAAATAGCATAGATACAATAAAATTGGTTTTCTATTCAATAAGGAAATAAGTTGAAACTGTAAAATGCAGTGGAAACAAGCTTGCTAGAATGGTGGCATCTTATCTATGAGAAGAGATTTGACGGCTGCGCTCATTCGCAAGAAAAATATTACAATGAGGATCTGAAGGCCTTCTTACAACAAAAAGGAATTTTAAAAAATCTAGACATCCAAAAACCTAACCCTAGGAGATGAAGCACCAAAAGTCATGTGGGCCTCGTCTGGGTAAGTTAGTACATCAACTTCCTGGGGTTGTAACTTTTTCATATGATCTCCGTTTTAGGTGTATGATAGCCCATTGGAAAGGTATCATTGAGGATATTAATTTTGGGGGCTCAATAATTCCTTTAGCTATAATTTAGAATCTCTATCCATAAAAACCTTCATTTAAGACCTCAAAATGGGCCTGAAAGTTAAAACTACTAAAAATAGTAAATTGCCAAAATTGTCAGAAAACTGTTTTGAGCCAGTTGGAAAAGGTGGGTGGCCACCAATATCCAAATGGATCATATATGGATTATATGTTTTAACATATAATGGGAATAGTTGTGCAATAACACCTTGATGCCCATTTTTCAATAATTTTTTCATGCCATTAGAGCTTATCCCCCTATTGGGTTTCCCTGTGATACATCTTAACTCAATTTATTTTCCTTCCAATGAAAATTTCATGAAAAGTTCTTTAAAATTAAAATCCATTGTTCCTAATGATTGTAACCATTGGATTCCTAGTACGAAATCATCACCACCCATGGGTATAACAATCATTGGAATATTTATTACATATTCCCCCATAGTAATATTGATCTTATTGCATTTTCCTGAGCAATTGATAGTTCCTCCATCTGCAATCATTACTTGAAATTCTGGCACTAGATATACAAAGCAATTGAGAGATTTGGCTAATTTATAGTGAATGAAATTATGAGTACTACCAAAATCAATTAGGACTATCACATTTTTATTTTTGATATATCCTTCGATCTTGAGGGTTTGAGGAGTGTTAATTCCAACCAATGCATTACACGATATCATGGGAGTCAACTCTTTAGAAGAAATCACTTCTAAATTTTCATCTTGATGCGGGTCTTGTTCTTCTTCCTCTTCACAATATATGTAGAATAATTTATTCTCACCACACTTATGTCCCTTACTGTACTTGCTGTCACAATTAAATCATAAACCTTTTTCTTTTCTTTCCTCCAATTGTTGAAGTGTCAGCCTTGTAGGTTGAGGTGTTTTAGAAGAAGGAGCATTATTCTCTCGATAAATGTTAGGAGTGGTCCTTCTAGTATCCATAGCCATATTTTTACTTTCAACATTTCTTTCCACCCTAAATGGATTCTCAAATGATTTGGATTCCCAAAGGCGAACCTCACGTTGAATGTTATCCCTTAAAGTTCCTATGAATACATCAATCAAGTGTTGATCTGTAATATTTGTTACCTTTATATTCAATCTTTTTTAAGTTCTCAATCTGCTTTGCAACTGGACCCTTTTTCTTGATATTTATCAATTTGCTAAAGAAGGCATTGCTCCTTGTATCCTCATAGTGTGCTATCATTTATGTCGTCAAAATTGTCCAAGTAATGAGTGATTTGCGAGAACAAAGCCATGATACCACACAAATTGATTGGGTTCTAAATATAAAGAAGAAATTTGTACCTTTTGTGTAAGTGGCACATTATGTAGATGAAATAATTGCTCCATCTGAAGTATCCATGGGATTGGGTCCTTTCCATCAAACTTCCTCATATCAATCTTAGGAACATGGTTGGTCTTCAACCCAAATTTGGAGTTTCTCCATTCTTGATTCATCTTCCTTGTGTCCTCTTCATGAATTTCATGGGATACATTTTCACTTTCAGGTGTCCTCTCTATTAGGAATTTTTTCAATCCTTCCATGATCTCCCTTTTCAAACTACCCATCTTAGTATCCATTATTGCCTCCAATTTATCTTTAGTTGAATCCATCATCCCTTGTAGTTCATCTTTTGTCACTGTCTTCTTTTGTAAATCATTTATATCCATACACATTTCTTCACCTTCATCAAGAGTCCAAGTAGGACTGTCTGGATGCTTATTTGGTGTAGAACTTACCTTTTTTGGTGGCATGTTGGCCAAGTATCACTTTTAAACCTTGATTTTGAGGTGGTTCTTCTAGACAATATTTATTCTGTTGTATCTCCAAAATTTCGGCCCTTCTTGGTATGATTTGTTTTTTTGTAGTTGTCTGATATTTCTTCTCTAAAATTCCACTAATCTAATCAAAATTGAATGTGACAAGTGGAATTTACAGTAACTTCCCCACATCTTGCTTATTTGTTTCCTTTCCAGGAGATCTCACTTGTATAGCGTGACCCACACAAAATAATTGATATAAAATTCTAAAAAGTGTATCATAAATACAAAAGACTATCCACTATCCAATGCAACTGGTCTCACTCAATTTGGATACTCTAGGAATAATTTATGATTGTTTCACCTGAAACACCTTCTTGAGACTAGTCAGATACCCTATCTTCCACAGGGTGTATCTACAAATGTAAGATGACCCAGAAGTTGAATTTTTTGTCACAGATACCTTAATAATTTCTATGAATATCATCTGGCGTTAAAGGTCTGAAATGTTACAGAAAAAAATTTATAGTCAAAATTTGTTGATGACTCAATTGAGGATGATTCCAAACCCCTATCTTACACAGGATGTATATCCAAAAGTATAAGGACCCAGGAGCTGAAATTTGAAACCAACGTGCCTTGATTTGTCTACTAATTATCCTCCAAGGGGTTCCTTCTGGAACATTGTACAAAAAAAAATATAGCAAAACTTCCAAGATGTCTCAGATGTAGCAGCGAAACCCCAATACCTTGAGCTCTGATACCATATGTTTAGAACCAAATATCAATATAGCATAGAAAAACCTCAGAATAAGTACTAAACTCCTTGAAAAAGAGATAATTTCAGATTATAAGCCTCTTTAAGGGGGAAACCTCCTTATACACCACATAAATTTCCAAATACAAGATGATTTCAAATGAAAATGTCTCCTTGGTATATATAGGAGACTAGGAGGTACAATTACAACTAATGGACCCAAGCCGACATAAATAAAATAAAATTACTAATGTAACATGCCACAATTAAGGGGTAATGTGCCACTATTTAGGGCTTAGCACTTACATTGCACTGTATTAACTATTCATACTATGTAAAGTATGTGTTAAGCTTTGATATGAAAGAGTGATTATGATTATTGATATGATGAGACTCTATTCAAACTTGGTTCCTAGTACTGAAAGTGTAAACCTTAGTATAAGTGATGTACAATGATTACAATATTACTTATGATTATACTATCCGTTTTCAGCTAGTGTAACCTATGAGCTTGTTGAAAAGTCAACAAGAAACATGTGTCTAATTTACTTTTACCTTAAATAAATTGGACAATAAATATTAATCTATTATTTCATTCATAACTGAGTAAGTTGGAGTTGTGACAAAATTATAAGTGTAGTTAAGTGAGTTAAGCTCAGTTGTACTAGTTGTAACTAAACTTGCACTAGTGAGAGTTCAGTAAATCAGTGAACTCACATGCAACTGAAGATTCACCACGGTTAACTACATGCATGTCAGATCTAGTGGAGACCCAGTTGAGATAACAAGTGAAAGGGACAGTTTGGTTATCAGTTGTGATTTGAGTGAAGTGCACTCATGAAATCACACATGCAGTGGGTATGCTTATGAGCATGTGTAAACTAGGCAATTTGAATTCATTGTGAGAATTCTAATTGCAGGGATTGTGCAGAGGAGGCAGGTTGTCTGGACACAGAGAATTGGCACATGTATTTATTGATTTGTGTATGACAGTGTGAGATGATTGTATTTTACTGAGAGCTCTTGGATTAGATTTTTGTATGAGATTTTTTCATGATTCATGATATACATAATATATGATAGTGGGGTTTTTAGCTTTACGCTTTCCCGGAAAAACTTTTCTGTTATGTTTTCTTGATATTTCACTTTGTGATTGTGGTTTAATTTTCCACAAGAATAATAGTAGAAGCCATTATGTATTTAAAAGTGGCGTATAATTTTTAGATCAGGAGAATCGTAGGAAATACTTAATTTCTATTGAAATTACTACATGGTATCAGAGCCATGGAGGCCACGGAGCCACGGAAGTGAGGTGCGAAAATAATAGTATTTTCGCAGGTCCTGTCTCTAGCAGGGTGCGAACCTTAGTACTAAAAACTTCACACATTTCTAAGTGCTGGAATTCTATCACCCTACTCAAAGGAGAGGTGCGAACTTCATTGAGATTCTCGTAGGCTTCTTAAGGGAGAAGTGTGAACTTCCCTCACCCCACAGTGAAGTACAATGAGAAATTCCCTAGAAGGTTCGTAGGCTATACACTAGCAAGGTGCGAACTTCCTCAGAGAGTTCGCAGGCTAGACACTGGTAGGGTTCGAACATCCCTCAGGCTGCTCTCAGGTGGGGTGTGAACCTCCCAGGGCAAGAGGAATTGCAGCAGTTGAGTTTTTGTGGTTGGATAACATTCAAATTTGTAGGATTTTCTTGGTGCGACAGCTGATTCAATATCAAAATTTCTTTCAATGGCTTGAGGATGGAGTATGCACTTGAGGGTAGCTCAAACTACATTGCTTGGAAGGATAGGATGGAGGCAGTACTTGAAGACAATGGATTGAAGGAATACATTGACAAAGATGTTCCTAACCCGGATGCGACAGACACTGCAAATCTTGATGCATGGAAAAAGAAAGTGGCAAAGGCGAGGAGGATTCTGTTGGAGGGAATACGAGACCACATTGTCTCAAGTATCCATGGGAAAACCACACCACATGCAATGTGGAAGGTTTTGACAGATCTGTTCCAAAACAGTAGCGACCATAGGAAATTGGCACTCAAAGATAAACTCAGGAAGATCAAGATGGAGAAGGGAGACACCATTCCAAAATATCTCACGAAGTTTGTCCAATGTTGTGATGATCTTGGAAGTGTGGGAATAATAGTAGTTGCTGATGATTTGGTGATCTTGGCTCTCCTAGGACTTCCCAAGAGTTGGCACAGTTATCAAGACTCTATCAATGGAAGGGAAAAATTTCCAGATTGGTAACGACTATGGTCAAATCTAGTGCAAGAGGATTTCAGGCAGAACACCAGAGATGGATATTCATCAAAGCGTGATGACGAAGAGGATTTTTCTTTGACTGCCAAGTCAAGGAAAGGGAAAGGGAAGAAATTCCATTCAAAATCCGAGTCTAAAGTCAAGAAGCTAGATTTGTCTAAAATGAAGTGTTTTCATTGTCACGAACATGGGCATCTCGCTACTAACTATCTGTAGAAGAGGAAGAACAAGACAGTTGTTGGAGATACAACTAGTGAGGCTCTTATCTCACAATTTGAACTTGAATTTTCTTTGATCACATGCATGGATTCAAGTGCATTGGGATCAGTGTGGCATTTGGATAGTGGTGCTTCCTTCCACATGACGAGAGATAAAGAGTCTTTCATTGACTTGGAGGAGAAAGATCTCAGAATGCATATAGATATGGGTGATGATGGACGATACAGTGTGAATGGTATTGGTACCATTACCTTTCAGAGGGATTCAGGTAAACCATTTCAATTGAAAAATGTTATGCATATTTCAGGTCTGAAGAAAAACCTGGTCTCAGTCGCAATGTTGGAGGCAGAGGCTATGATGTTGTTTTTAGCAGTGGAAAAGCCTACCTGTGACATAAAGCAACGGGTCAAGTCAAGAATATAGGGATTCGAGTTAAGAATCTCTACATGTTGGAGGTAGATGGCTACGGTGCCATGATAGGCAAGGCAGAAAAAGTGGTGAGTCGGGATGAGGGCGAATTATGGCACAGGTGATTGGGCCATCTTCATCATGGAGCCTTGAAGATCATGCAGCAAATATCTACTGGAATTCCAAGGGGAACACTTTCTTAGTTATATCAGTGCAAGGGGTGCACCCTAGGGAGGTATGTAAAGTCCACCTTTCATGAAAAGGAGAACCGTGCTTTGGTGATCCTGGAGAGAATTAACATAGACGTGTGTGGACCATTCTCGATTGCTTCAACAACAAAACATAAGTATTATGTTATTTTTGTTGATGAATTCTCTCGTAAATGTTGGATATTCTTCATGCAGAAGAGGGATCAAGCATTCTCAAATTTCTGTGAGTTTAAAGCATTGGTGGAGAAAGAGTCGGGGAAGCAAGTGAAAGCTCTAAGGAGCGATAATGGTGGAGAATACATCTATAACGAATTCAAAGACTTCTACAACAGAGAAGGAATTTGAACAAAACTCATACCGCCTCATAACCCACAACAAAATGGGGTTGCAGAGAGAAAGAACAGAACGATCATGGGTGCAACACAAGCGATGTTGCATGATCAAGGCCTACCAATGCATTTGTGGGTAGAAGCATGCAATACTACGGTTTATGTACAGAATCGTTGTCCTCATAGAATACTTGGCATGAGTACACCTGAATAATATTTCATTGGTAAGAAACCTGATGTTTCTCATTTTAAAAATATTGGCTCATCTATTTATGTGCATGTGACCAAGGATTCCAGGAAGAAGTTGGAACCAACTGCTGAAGTTGGGATATTTGTGGGGTACACAGAAACACCCCATAATTATTGTGTGTATTTGTCGAACAGTAAGATGACTGTTATGTGACAGGATATAAAATTCGATGAGGGGAAATCCATGCATTTGTCGCTTCAAAGGGAGCTAGACTTGCATGCAGAAGAGGAACTGTTGGTTCCCAAAGATGAGTCTCAATATGTGGATCAGCCACATGAGGAGGTTCATGGAGTGGAGGAAACCAATCAAGCATATCCATCCATCAGAAATGGTACAAAGAACACCACGGAAGCTGACAGATTGAGACTAGATGTTGCACAGAATGTAGGAGCCCCTACAGCACAACGCAGACAAAGACAGTCTCCTGATCGATTTGTTGGATACATGGCTCTCATGAGAAAATGTATTGTGACTGAACCATATTCCTTTCAAGAAGCAGTGTAGGACCTCACTTGGTTTGATGCTATGGTAGAGGAGTGACGCAACCTGCCCTCTTCAACACGGTCACTCCACCAGGACCTTCTTCGCTTCACAGGCCCGAAGAGTCAGCGCCCTTCTAACTCCTCTCGGGAGTCTTCGTCACCCACAGGGTACTTCTCGGCGATCTTCTCTTCGCATATCGGGAGATCAGGACTCGCGGTATCGAAAGGCTTGCAACACTGTCCCCGTGCAATCAAATGTCGAAACCCCGATCCCCGATGGTCGACGGTCAATACTTCGGAGTATCGCCACTCGCGATGCAGAACCCTTGTATTTTGGAACCCCGAGTACCGAAGTGCCGATGCCACGTGTTATACTCCACACAGTCTCCGTGGGACCCGTCGCAACTCAGGACTTCATTGTCTCTCCGTGCTCCCTTTGACTTCGAAAACGCCGAAGTGCCGAGTCCCGATGCCTCGGGATCTCGTGCCACCTGTCCCTCCGATGGTCGATGGCTCCAATTAAATCGGGGAATCGCAACTCGTGATTTCTATGTGCATGCGACTCTTGCACTCACCAGCCTCGATATGCCGATGCTTGATGATAAACAGAGTCTCTCGTACACTTGCGAGTTAACCCCCTCGCAACTCCTCCGCGATCTAACGGTCTACGGGATTTCTCGACTCTCTACAACAAGTTCAAGTCGTCGATTCTCTTCCTCTTGAGAACTCTTTCTGCTTCCAAGGCTCGAATCTGTTCACGCTCCTCCTGGGTCTGTTCCCATGATACTTGCAAGGAACTATCCCTCCTGAGCTTTACTCCTCTGACTCCTTCAGAGATCTTCCGAACACGCTCCCTGTGCTCGAACTTCAACCACTCCCAACAGTGCTGAAGTCTTCCAGGTCCTGTGCGTTCACAGTCACAGCAACCCCGGACTTACTCCCCTCAGACTTGCTACCGAGACTTCAAATCCGACCTGCACTCACCTGCACAGTTCGAATAACCCAACACAAATCTGGTTGATGAGAATAAAGACTTCACTGTTGAACCTCCTCGACGCACTCTATGTGGAGGAATTCGACTGCACTCTATGCAGGAATCTCCTGGTTCGAACAGTGAAACAATTGGAACTTAATCCCTCATTCTCTCAAGTTTCGAACCTGATATGCCATCACATACGCAGCATATAGAAGATAAGCATATAAAGAAGTAAATATGCAACAGCATAATATCAACAACACACAGAGATCAAACGCATCCATGAAATTGAATCAAAGCTTTCTTATTAATTCAATGTCTGTACATGGGGTTTCTCACACTCTCTGCTCTGCTCTCTATCTTGCTCTCCTATGATAATGCTGAATTATCCTGAATAATCCTCATCAATTACACAAGGAGGGTGCCTATATTCGTTTTCCCTCCTGGAAATGAAACTGTCTAATCTACAGCTAACCCTATCTACCAACATTAAAACTATTTAATGTCTTCTTATCTACATTATAATACAAGTGCGCTTCATATGAATGTGTTTATTCAAACGACGGCGCAACAATCTTTTCAAAGAAATTCAAAAAGGTATGCGCTGGTGCTGTCCAGCTATTCTTCTCTTTCCTCCACGCTGGCTCGCGTGGCTCGCGTCATGACGTCGTAGATGCTCCTGCATCATACTCCTCGGCTCGAAAGATTTCATGGGCTCCTGTCCATGAGCTCCTTCACAGTTCTACCATGCCTCTGAATCATTGCTTCTGTTTCCCAGCTGGCATCCTCCACTGGGTGATTTTTCCATTTCACCAGGTACTCAAAATATTGCTTTCTCCTGGTCTTCCTTCCAATTCTTTTATCCAGTATGCACTCCATCTCTGGCTTCTGTGCAACTGGCAATTGCTTCTGCCACTAAATCACTGGTTCCTTAGTTCCAGTATCTGCTTCCTTGGCCCTGTATGGGTATAAGTCTGAAATGTTGAAAATCGGAGATATCCCAATGCCCTCTGGCAATTCAAGCTCATATGCATTCTCCCCGAACTTCTTCAGGACTCTGCACGGTTCGATCTTTTTCATCTTGAGCTTGTTGTATGTTCCCCTAGGGAACCTTTCTTTCCTCAGGTGCGCTAGAACCATGTCTCCAACTTCAAACTGGAGTTGTCTTTTTCTCTGATCGGCTCTGCGTTTATATTCCTGATTTGCCTTTTGCAGTCGCTGCTTCACCTGTGTGTGAAGTTCCTGCATCGCTTCAACAAATTCTTCAGCCCTCGCGCTGCTAGTCTCAGCGTGTTCTGACTCCCTGAGCTCATAAACTCCTCTCGGCTATGTTCCATACAAAATCTGAAATGGACTCTTACTTGTACTCCGATTCACAGAATCGTTGTATGCAAACTCTTCCTGTGGTAGGATCTGATCCCAACTGGTGTGATGCTCCACCACTAGGCTCCTCAACAGATCCCCCAAACTTCTGTTGACTACTTCGGTCTGCCCATCTGTCTACGGATGGTATGATGAGTTGAACGCCAAGTCAGTTCCCAGCTTTTTCCATAGCGTCCTCCAAAAATGACCTATGAACTTGGTATCCAGATCTGAGACTATACTTCTCAGCAATCCATGCAATCGGACAATCTCTTTGAAAAATAAATTTGCGATGTGGGTTGCATCGCTGGTCTTATGACATGGTATGAAATGTGCCATCTTCGAGAATCTGTCCACCACCACAAAGATGGAATCCAATCCTCGCTGTGTTCTCGGTAAACCCAACACAAAATCCATGCTAATCGCCTCCCATGCCCTTTCAGGTATGGGCAATGGCTGATATAACCCTGTGTTCTGTTTTCTGCCCTTCGCGTGTTGACAAAATCTGCATCGGTCAACAAATCTCTTCACATCTGCATGCATGCCAGGCCAATAGTACGATTCGCTCAGCTTGGATAATGTTTTATAGTGTCCAAAGTGACCTGCTAAGCCCCCGCTGTGCTTCTCCTTCACCAAATTCTCTCTCATAGAGCAATTCGGAACGCACAGTTGATTGCCTTTGAACAACAATCCATCCTGGATTAGATACTCCAGCCACGGGCTCCTATCCCTGAGCACCGGATTTTCAGCTGCTTCGTATGCTTCACCGAAATCAACATCACCTGCATACATATCCTTTAGATTTTCAAAACCCAGAGTCTTGACCCTGAATTCCTGCAGCAACAAGCATTTCCTGCTCAAGGCATCAGCTACCTTGTTCGCAGTGCCCGAAATGTGCTTGATCACGAATGTAAAATTCTACATGTACTCTACCCACTTTGCATGCTTCTGATTCAGCTTCTCTTGCTGACTCATGAATTGTAACGCATGATTATCACTGTACAACACAAACTCCTTGGGTACGAGATAATGCCTCCACTTTTTCAATGCCTGGATAATGGCATAGAACTCTTTATCATATGTGGAGTACTTCAGTTTTGCATCACCCATCTTCTCACTATAGTATGCAACAGGTCTGTCATCCTGACTTAAAACTCCTCCAACAACATACCCACTGGCGTCACACTTCACTTGGAAGGTTTTCTAAAAATATGGCAACACTAACACTGGTTTCTCAGTTATCTTTCACTTCAACAGATTGAAGCTCCTTTCAGCCTCTGTTGTCCAATGGAAAACCTTATGCCCCTTCTTCACAGTGTCCATCATTGCGGCACTGATTCCACTAAAATTCCGAATGAATTTTCTGTAGAAGCTTGCCAAACTGTGAAAGCTTCTTACCTCAAAAACATTCCTCGGCGATGGCCAATTCCTGATCACTTCAACCTTCTCAGGATCCATCTTCAATTCGTTTGCCGAGATTACAAAACCCAAATAAATGAGTTATGTCTGCATGAAGGAACACTTCTT
>ML779473.1:664829-681314 GCA_009831015.1 Picea engelmannii
CTCAAAAACATTCCTCGGCGATGGCCAATTCCTGATCACTTCAACCTTCTCAGGATCCATCTTCAATTCGTTTGCCGAGATTACAAAACCCAAATAAATGAGTTATGTCTGCATGAAGGAACACTTCTTCAAATTAATCAACAGCTTCTCCTGCTGTAATCTTCTCATCACAATGGCCAAATGCCTCAAGTGTTCAGCCTTTGTCTTGCTGAAAATCAATATGTCGTCTAGATAAACAACAACAAATTTGCCAATGAATTCCCACAGGACTTCATTCATCAGTCGTATAAATGTGCTACGCGCGTTTGTCAACCCAAACGGCATGACCAGCCATTCGTACAAACCCTCGTTTGTTTTGAATGTTTTCTTCCACTCATCTCCCTCTCTCATCCGGATCTGATGATATCCGCTCTTGAGATCAATTTTGGAAAAGTAATTTGCCCCACTCAGGCAATCCATCAAGTCGTCCATTCTTGGCAGTGGGAACCTGTACCTGATGGTAATCTTATTTATCGCCCTGGAGTCTGTACACATCCTCCAACCTCCATCTTTCTTTGGACTCAGTACCGTTGGAACGACACATGGACTAAGACTCTCCCTCACCAGTCCTTTATCCTGCAGATCCTGTACCTGTCTTTTGACCTCCTCATTCTCCTGAGGTGTCAACCTGTACGCTTCCTTATTTGGCAGACTTGCTCCAGGTATGAGGTCAATGTGGTGACTCACACTCCTCATCGGTGGAAACGAACGAGGTAGTTCGTCCATGATGATATCAGCAAACTCTCCCAGCAGTTGATGAATCTCCTTTGGCAAGTCGTCCACTCTTGTGTTTGTCAGGACAATACTCGGCTTCCTGACAACAAAGAATTGTGGATATTCATTCTTCTCCAGCTCTGTAAAAAGCTCCTTCCCACTCATGAGAAGTATCGTGCTGCTAGCTTCTGGCTTTACTTCCTTATCTTTTATCGATAGCAGTTTATGGGTTTTCCCATCCTTCTCCAAAGTGTATGTGTTCATTCTCACGTCATGAACAACATTCTGATCATATTGCCATGGTCTTCCCAACAATATGTGACATACGTCCATGGGAATGATGTTTCACAGGATTTCATCGTGATAGTTCCCAATTTTAAACTTAACTAAGCATTGTTTAGTGACACTTACCCTGTGTCCTTTCTGTAACCACGAGACTTTATATGGACTTGGGTGCTTAGTTGTTGTCAGCTCCAATTTCTCCACCATCTCGGTTGAAACGAGATTGTCAGTGCTCCCGCTGTCAACTATGACTTTGCACTTTCTATCCTTGGCTGTGCAAGCTGTCCTAAACAGTTTGCTCCTTTGCGCTGAGCTGTCCACCTCTTTCTTAGGTGCCAAAAGAATTTTGTGTGTCCCAAGCGACCTACCGCTGTCCGCATCCTCTCTCTTAGCATCACGCCTCTGCGCCTCAGTGATGTGAGCTTTTCCTCCGTCCATCTTCCTCTCTAGACAGTCAACGTCTTTGTTTCCATCTTTACCACATGTAAAGCACGTGATAATTCCTCCTCGACCTCTGCCTCACCCTCGGGTACGAGGAAATGTGTTCACGTCGGCATATCCTCCTTGCTGACCATCTTGTTGCCTCCTCGGCTCAGAATTTTGCTGCTTATGCTGTGAGGTCCCACCTCTCTCAGTTTTCCCCTGAGGCCTCTTCTAATCCTCCTTGGCTTTTTGAGTTCTCTCCTTGGCAACTGTCTTGCCTCTGGGATGGATTTTTCCTCGCCCTCGCTGTCCCTGCTTGCGGCTCAGCTTCTCTTCATCTTTCAAAACCATCTGGTACGCATCCTCAACGGTTCGGATGGTAACCATGCTTAATTCATCTTGAATGTCATACCTGAGTCCATTCAGGTACCTTGCCACCTTTTCTTCATCACTCTCCCGATGACCAGCTCTGATGTTGAGCCTGTAGAATTCCTCGGTGTATTCCTTCACCGTCATCAACTTCTGTCTCAGGTTCTGCATGCGCCTGAAGAGAGTGATCTGGTAATCCCTCGGGATGAATTTCGCCTTCATCTTGGCGATCATCTGATCCCAGGTTTTTATCTTCTGTTTGCCTTTGGAACGCCTGTCTGCCTGCAACTCGTCCCACCATAAGGCTGCATGTCCTTTTAGCTTGGTAACAACATGCCTTATTTTCTTGTCTTCTTCAATATCTTCGTAATCGAAGTATGTATCCAATGCTCGGATCCAATCCAGCAATTCTTCTGCATCTAGACTTCCCTCATAGACGTGAATGTCCATCTTCATCTTCGAGCTCATCCTCGAAATGGCTCTGATCAACCTCTCGGTTGACGCGTCTTCTTCCGTGACTTCTTCTTTAGCATGTCCAGCTTCCTCTTCAATATTGGGATCACTGAACTCTGCTGTACCCGCACCACGTCTCTGGGTGGTCTCTATTTCTTCAAGTCTGGCTCGGAGATCTCTCATTTCTCGCTCCATCTCAGCATTACCTGCTGGCCTACCCCTTCTTCGGGCATCCCTGTCCTCATGATCAGGTGACTGCCTTTCTCTCCTGGGTGACATTATGTTTCTTCTGTCTCTGCTTCAGAAAATAAAGACTCTCCCGCTCTGATACCACTCTGACGCAAGTCGTGAGTATCAAAGTGCTTTCCTCTTTCTGTTCTCTCGCCTGCAATATACAGACAAGATCTTCAGGCTCTGATACCACTCTGATGCAACCTGACCTCTTCAACACGGTCGCTCCACCAGGACCTTCTTCGCTTCACAGGCCCGAAGAGTCAGCGCCCTTCTAACTCCTCTCGAGAGTCTTCGTCACCCACAGGGTACTTCTCGACGATCTTCTCTTCGCGTATCAGGAGATCGGGACTCGTGGTATCGAAAGGCTTGCAACATTGTCTTCATGCAATCAAACGCCGAAACCCCGATCCCCGATGGTCGACGGTCAATACTTCGGAGTATCGCCACTCGCGATGCCGAACCCTTGTATTTTGGAACCCCGAGTACTGAAGTGTCGATGCCACGTGTTATACTCCACACAGTCTCCATGGGACCCATCGCAAATCGAGACTTCGCTGTCTCTTCGTGCTCCCTTCAACTTCGAAAACGCCAAAGTGCCGAGTCTCGATGCCTCGAGATCTCGTGCCACCTGTCCCTCCGATGGTCGACGGATCCGATTAAATCGGGGAATCGCAACTTGCAATTTCTACGTGCATGTGACTCTTGCACTCACCAACCCCGATATGCCGATGCTTGATGACAAACGGAGTCTCTCGTACACCTGTGAGTTAACCCCCTCCCAACTCCTCCATGATCTAACGGTCTGCGAGATTTCTCGACTCTCTACGACAAGTTCAAGTCGTCGATTCTCTTCCTCTTGAGAACTCTTTCTGCTTCCAAGGCTCGAATCTGTTCACGCTCCTCCTGGGTCTGTTCCCACGATACTTGCAAGGAACTATCCCTCCTGAGATTTAATCCTCTGACTCCTTCAGATATCTTCTTAACACGCTCCCTGTGCTCGAACTTCAACCACTCCCAATAGTGCTGAAGTCTTCCAGGTCCTGTGCGTTCACAGTCACAGCAACCCCGGACTTACTCCCCTCAGACTTGCTACTGAGACTTCAAATCCGACCTGCACTCACCTACACAGTTCGAATAACCCAACACAAATCTGGTCGATGAGAATAAAGACTTCATTGTTGAACCTCCTCAACGCACTCTATGCAGAGGAATTCGACTGCACTCTATGCAGGAATCTCCTGGTTCGAATAGTGAAACAATTGGAACTTAATCCCTCATTCTCTCAGGTTTTGAACCTGATATGCCATCACATACGCAGCATATAGAAGATAAGCATATAAAGAAGCAAATATGCAATAGCATAATATCAAAAACACACAGAGATCAAACGCATCCATGAAATTGAATCAAAGCTTTCTTATTAATTCAATGTCTGTACATGGGGTTTCTTCACACTCTTTGCTCTGCTCTCTATCTTTCTCTCCTATGCTAATGCTGAATTATCCTGAATAATCCTCATCAATTACACAAGGAGGGTGCCTATATTCGTTTTCCCTCCTGGAAATGAAACTGTCTAATCTACAGCTAACCCTATATACCAACATTAAAACTATTTAATGTCTTCTTATCTACATCATAATACAAGTGCGCTTCATATGAATGTGTTTATTCAAACGACGGCGCAACAATCTTTTCAAAGAAATTCAAAAAGGTATGCGCTGGTGCTGTCCATCTATTCTTCTCTTTCCTCCATGTTGGCTCGCGTGGCTCACGTCATGACGTCGTAGATGCTCCTGCATCAAGGAGTATGACTCCATTGTCAAAAATAGTGCATGGGAAATTGTCCCAAGATCGGTCGACAAATCAGTGGTAGGTTCGAGATGGATCTACAACGTAAAGAAATTTGTTCATGGGAGTGTGGAGAAATACAAGGCTAGGTTTGTGGCTCAGGGCTTCTCATAGATCGAGGGGATAGATTATGATGAGACCTTTGCACTTGTCGCAAGGTACTCTTCTATAAGATCCATCCTTGCACTCTCAGTGCAGATGGGCTGGCGCATTCATCAAATGGATGTAAAAACTGTGTTCCTCAATGGGATCATTGAGGAAGAAGTGTACATTGAACAACCAGAAGGTTTTGAGACCTTTGACAGAGATTCACATGTCTGCAGACTCAAGAGAGCACTGTATGGGTTGAAGCAAGCACCCCATTTTTGGTACACTCGAATAGACAACTATTTCACTGGATTGGGCTTCACCAAAAGTGAAGCGGATGCAAACCTATACCAAATTTTGGTGGAGGGTAAGATTTTAATCATTGTTCTTTATGTTGATGATTTAATACTGATTGGTGATGAGCATTTGATACACTCATGCAAGAATGAACTTGCAAAGGAGTTCAAGATAAAGGATTTGGGCCTTCTTCATTATTTCCTTGGATTGGAAATATGGCAGCGAGATGGTGAACTTTTTGTGTCTCAAGGCAAGTATTCAAGGGAGATACTGGATAAGTTTCACATGGAGGGATGCAAACCCATGGATACTCCTCTTCCAAGAAACTGGAGGAAAGAGGATGCTACTTATGGAGAGGTAGTGGATGCTACTGTCTATCGACAGTTAATGGGTTCGCTAATGTATTTAGTAACACAAGACCGAACATCTTCTATGCAGTTAACAAGTTAAGTCAAGCGATGGTTACGCCTACCAAACTCTTTTGGAAGGCAGGTAAGCATGCCCTGAGATATCTGAAGGGCACATATGAGTATGGATTATGGTATAGATAGACAGATGAGGTGAAGTTTCATGGTTTCACGGATGCAGATTGGGTGGGTAGCCCAACGAACAGAAAGAGAACATCAGGGAGGATCTTTAGTATCGGATCTACAATTGTTTCTTGGTACAGAAGGAAGCAAAGATCCATGGCACTTAGTTCAGCGGAAGCGGAATACATGGCAGTGAGTCAAGCTGCATGTGAGGCTATCTGGATGAGGAAGATCTTGGTTGGTTTGTTTGGTTCTCATTTAGATCCTACAGTGATTTATTGTGATAATTAGAGTTGCATTAAACTCTCGATTAATCTTGTGTTTCATGAAAGATAAAAGCCTGTAGATATCTGGTATCATCATCTCAGATATTGTGTGTAGTGGAAGATCATGTTGCTTCAATACATTCCTACGGAAGATCAGGATGTAGACATTCTAATGAAGGCGATCACTAGGAGAAAATTCGAATATCATAGAGAGATTATTGGGGTGAAGGATAATCCCTTTATTGTTGAGAGGGAGTGTTGAAAAGTCAACAAGAAACATGTGTCTAATTTATTTTTCCCTTAAATAAATTGGACAATAAATATTAATCTATTATTTCATTCATAACTGAGTAAGTTGGAGTTGTGACAAAATTATAAGTGTAGTTAAGTGATTTAAGCTCAATTGTACTAGTTGTAACTAAACTTGCACTAGTGAGAGTTCAGTAAATCAGTGAACTCACATGAAATTGAAGATTCACCACGGTTAACTACATGCATGTCAGATCCAGTGGAGACCCAGTTGAGATAACAGGTGAAAGGGATAGTTTGGCTATCATTTTTTATTTGAGTGAAGTGCACTCATGCAATCACACATGCAGTGGATATGCTTATGAGCATGTGAAAACTAGGAAATTTGAATTCATTGTGAGAATTTTAATTGCAAGGATTGTGCAGAGGAGGCAGGTTGTCTAGACACAAAGAATTGGCACATGTATTTGTTGATTTGTGTATGACAGTTTGAGATGATTGTATTGTACTGAGAGCCATTGGATTAGATTTTTGTATGATATTGTTTCATGATTCATGATATACATAATATATGATAGTGGGGTTTTTAGCTTTACACTTTCCCGGAAAAACTTTTGTGTTATGTGTTCTTGATATTTCACTTTGTGATCGTGGTTTAATTTTCTGCAAGAATAATAGTAGAAGCGATTTTGTATTTAACAGTGGCGTATAATTGTTAGATCAGGAGAATCGCAGGAAATACTTAATTTGTATTGAAATTTCTACAGAGCTTATGCTTACTCTTTGTGATATGATTGCATATAAGCCATAATGAACATGGTGTTATTAGGATATAAACATAATAATGTAAGATACTAATATATCATAATGATTAGTATGTATATATTCACATATTCAATTATCATAGTAATTCATAAGGTACATATGACAAGGTAACATCCATTATTCACACATAGATATGGAACCTATGTAAGTTGAGTAACTATCAAGGATAAGCTCTGAACACAACCTATATGAAATAAATAAGGAAGATAAGGGTACAAGCTCATTAACCTAATTAATATAAGTTATTAATACAAGCTAATTAACCTAATTAATATAAGTTATTACTATTAACGATGTATTGATATTGAGTGAATGCTTACCATTAGTTCTATCTCAGTCATATGAGTTGAATGTATAAGTAATAGTGATACTACACTATCTATCAATAATGAAAGGTTAGCTAGTACTACCTTAGTGATTTCAGCTTCCTTAACCTGTTCCATATAAGGGTAAACATACTAATATGCTTACTATGTGCTTACTACTATACCTCATACTCCAATACCAGCTTATGGAAAACAATATTGTAATCATTATACTATATGTGATTAATAGTACGTAATATCTATAATTATGCTAGCTTCACTAAACAATTATTAGGTCTCATAAGTAGATCCATAATAGGTAAGTAAACCCTATCGTCTTTGAACATCATGGGTTTGATTCATAAGATGTGTTATGTATATAGAGTATATTATAAGGAGTGTACTGCTTGTACTATAATTGCCTTGGATTACATTGAGCTTATGTAAAAATGGTGTACATATTAGGTAAAGAGTATGTGTTATAAACAGGTCCATGGGTTAGAGTTAGCCTTTTTTTATACAGAGTTAATGTATGTGTTCTAGCTTATTATGGAAACACTTATTTGATAATCAACTTCATAGTGATTACAACTTACATATCATGATTTTAGATTTTAGATTAAATATTTGAGATTTTAGATTTTGGTATTAAATTGTTAGTTAGATTTTATATTTTATATTTTATAGTCTTATAGTGTTGATAGGGCCATATTCGCCCCTATCCATGTACAAGGACATGGACGAATATGGCCTTGTCCATGTAAAGAGACATGCTCAAATTCAGGCCTTTCCCTGTACATGGATATGGCCATATTTGACCTTGTACATGTACAAGGACAAGCCCGAATAAGAGCATGTCATTGTACATGGACATGGCCGAATATGGCCATGTCCATGTATAGGGACATGCCAGAATTTGGGCCTATCCCTGTACATGGACTGGGAAATTTGGGCATGTCCCTGTACATAGACATGGTCAAATATGTTAAGAATTGCATGCTTGTTGTATCTGTATATGCATTTCTTAGATAATAAATTTAAATTTTATGATTTAAATGTGTTATGGATATAGATTATATTACAAGGAGTGTATTGCTTGTACTATAATTACCTTGGATTACATTGAGCTTATGTAAAAATGGTGTACATATTAGGTAAAGAGCTATGTGTTATAAACATGTCCATAGGGTTGCAATTAACCTTTTTTATACAGAGTTAATGTATGTGTTCTAGCTTATTATGACAACACTTATTTGATAATTAGATTCATAACGATTACAGCTTACATATCACATATTTTAGATTTTAGATTAAATATTTTAGGTTTTAGATTTTAGTATTAAATTGTTAGTTAGATTTTAGATTTTATATTTTATCGTCTTAGAGTGTTGACAGGGCCATATTCGTCCGTGTACATGTTCATGGACAAGCCCGAATAAGGGCATGTCCCTATACATGGACAGGGTTGAATATGGCCCTATCCATGTACTGGGATAGGAGCAAATTTGGGCATGTCCCTGTACATGGATAAGGAAATTCAGGCCTGTCCCTGTACATGGATAGGGAAATTTGGGCCTGTCCCTGTACATGGAAATGGTCGAATATGTTAAGCATTGCATGCTTGTTGTATCTTTCTACGCATTTCTTAGATAATAAATTTAAATTTTATGATTTAAATATTTAGAATTAGTATTAAATTACAGTCATAGTGTAATTTTTTTATATTTTAATCAGTTAAATCTCAAATAGAGTTTTGGTTTTGGCATTAATTTTATATATGTTTATGCACCAACATAGTATACATTTTATTTTTTATAAAATTAAGTTTATTTTTTAATCAGTTTAATCTAAAATAGAGTTTTGGTTTTGGAATTAAATATATATATGTTTATGCAAGCACAGAGTTTATTGTTATTTTTTATAAAATTCAGTTTATATGTTAATCAATTTATATGAATGCAATCCTAACCCGTATATTTTTAGGTGGTGACATCCATGTACTGTAAACATTAATACTATTCCATTTTAATATGTTACTTTATATTCAAAATGAATTCATTTGAATAAAAAATATATAAATGTAATCCTTTCCTATATATTTGGGAGGCTACATCCATGTACAAACCAAACGTGATTTTCCACAATATGAATAGTATAATATGGAGACAATACCTCCTATAAATTAATAATTTATTAACATAATATGATGTAGACACAATAGAGTAAAAACACAAACACAACAACACCTAGACCATATCAGACACAAACAAGTAGAGGTATCATATGATTATTGGGTGGGATGACAGGGACGAATTCGACCATGTCCATGTATAGGGACAAGCTTGAATTTGCGCATGTCCTTATACATGGATAGGGCCGAATATGGCCCTGTCCATGTATAGGGACATGCTCGAATTTGGGCTTGTCTCTGTACATGGACATGACCGAATATGACCATGTTGATGTATAGAGATGGCATCAAATTTGGGCCTGTCCCTATACATGGACATGGCCATATTGCGGTTGACATTGGTGTTGAGGGTGGGAAAACGTTGGTGTTGTGGTCATTTAGTTTAGAATAATTTTAAATTTTATTATTTAAATAGATAGTGTTATTATTAAATTGCCAGTGTTATTCATGCAAATGAAAAACAAATACAAACAAGTAACCAACCAACCAACCAATGAAAATAAAAACACCTAGACCATATTAGACACAGACAAGTATAGGTATCATCTGATTTTTGGATGGGATGATAGGGTCGAATATGGCCCTGTCCATATAAAGGGATAGGCCCGAATTTGGGCCAGTCCCTATACATGGACAAGGATAGGCTCAAATTTGGGCCTATCCCTATACATGGATAGCGTCGTATTCAACCATGTCCATATACAAATACAAGACCGAATTCAGGCTTGTCCATATACATGGACAGGGCCTTATTCGGCCCTGCAGGTGGGTGGTCCAAGTAATTTTTAGTTTAAAATTGTTATATTGTTAGTTTTACTAGTTTAGAAGGTTGATGGGGTTGTATTCGAGCCTATCCATATACAGGGACAAGCTCAAATTCTCTGAGATGCATGATATTCACATGATTAAAATTGAGAAAGACTCTTAAGGGGCCTAATGAAATTCAAAATAAGATTTAGAGGGTGCAGTTCCCAATAGTTGCTCAAAATATAAAAAATAGTTATAGATTAGTATGTGTTTAGGGAGTTTCTCTCCCTCCCCTATAACACCATTTTATGGATCCTTTATATAAGTATAGTTGCATGAAATTAATGCCTACTAAGTCAACTTAGGGATTATGGTTTACCAAATTGTGTTTTTTCCATGAAATGAATAGTTGTCATGACACCACATAAGAATGAGTACAAAACAGAGATAATTTAAAACAATAAGGATAATCATATTTATAATTAAATGGCATATATATCACTCATTAAATGACATACATAACCATACTAAAGATTTAGATTAAAGAATAACATGTTTATAAACTAAATAACATCCATACTAGACTTTAATAGCAGTTGTACAACACACTAATAACAACTATAGTATACATTAATAACATCTGTACTTCTCCTATATAGCAAGTTGTAATAGTCACTGAAAATGACTGTTCAATTATTTCATAAAACCAACCTTCATCAATGCTAGAATCTTCCCTGCATTTTTTTCTAGCTAAACCTTGAAAACTAGGCATTTAGACTATTATAAAATTTAAATAGAGCTTATGGGTGCCATTATTCCCATCATATTCACACTTTTCTCACTTTCCTCTACAATTACAGTACCCAAATGAAGTAAATTCCTATGATAAAAGAAACCAATATTCACTAATAAATGCATCAAATGCCCCATTATAAATGCAACACCTAAATGCAGTCAATTCCTATGATAAAAGCAACCAATATTCACTAATAAATGCATCAAATGCCCCATTATAAATGCAGTAAAATTTTCCTTACAAATCTACCACCTCTCTCTCTCTCTCTCATTAGTTGAGGTTCCTCTCTCATAGATGTAGAAGTTCCAGTCCTAAATATTGTCATTTCATATTTCACAAATCTGCACAAGCAGATTCACGTAATAACTGTAGGCAAAACAACCCCAGTCATGGTTGGAAACTTGGAGCCCCTCTGTTCGGACTGTGATTTTCCAGTCATAGGGTATCCCCTAGAGGGTGTATGTTGGCATGTTTACAAGAAGATCGTGCTTGCCATTGATGGCAAGAACAATAATAATGATGACAAATAGGCAGACAAGGAAGATCAACAGACAGTTAGGCAAGGAAGAGCAACAGTTATCGAAAAGCAAGATCGAAGTGTTGATCTGACTCCATTTCGGAGTTTCAGCTACCAGGATATCAAATAATGGGAGTTGGGGATGTCAATAACTCTTACTACAGGAGTCCTGAAGTCGCGAAACCCGAAGTCGCGAAATGAAAAATCACGAAATGTCAAAGACTCCATACCGGAGGTTCGGATACCGGGAGTTAGAGATGTCAAGGACTCTCACGACAGGAATCCCAAAGTTGCAAAGTGTCAAAAGCTGAAAAGTTGAGTTGACTCCATTTCAGAGTTTTACAGACCAGGAGGTGGAGTTGTCAAGAACTCTCACGTCAGGAATACTGAAATCGTGATGTGCAAAATCACGAAGAGATCTCGACCGTCGAATCATCTAGAGTGTGGACCGTTGATCTGACTCCATTTCAGAGCTTCAAATATCGAGAGTTGGAAGAGTCAAGTGACGAGACTCTTCATCACAAGAGTCTCGAAGTGGTAAAATGCGAAACGCCGAAATCCCGAATCAGGCACAAGGAAGGCCCGTGAAGTGTTGAATTCACGACAAGATCTGGACCATTAAGTCCATAGGACACGTGACGACAGATCAACATTTCCCCGACTGCAAATTCAAAGGAACAGGGTTCCCTAACCTCTCAAACTCGCAACAGGAATTTCCGACATGCGAAATCACAAAAGGCCAAAATACGAAATGACGAAATGATCGGAGCTAGTGCAACCAAGCTCCATTTCGGAGCTTCAAATACTGAGACTTTGAGCATCAAGAACTCATCGCCACAAGAATGTCGAAGTGCCAAAAAGTGAAATCACGAAATAACTATATGGATAAGCTTTCGGTCACCTCTCGTAGACACATGGTTGAAGAGTTGTAGAGAAAATCTTGAAGCAGCAAGCTCCTTTTTCAAAGTTTCGGAGATCGCAACTTGGAGAGTCGAGATGCCACACAACAGGATTGCCAAAATGCTGAAATGTGAAACACATTTTGGCTCAGCCTGTGATCACAGCCATTGGTCACATCAACGAAAGATGGAGGAAGGAGCTATTGAAGACAAGATCCATTTCGGATTTTCGGGGATCGGTACATGGAGAGTAACGAAATCTTTACCATGGGGATCCCGAAATGCCGAAGTGAAAAATGGTGAAATGAACGCAAGATTCAATGAAGTCAATTCAATGATGCATATGAATTTGAATAAGATCGGAGGGCTATTGTTTCACTTCACAGTGTAACTGCTAGAAACAAATGATGGTTTATGCCAGAGGATGAGCTCGTCTGTGATAGAGAAGACAAAGAGTCTCAACTGCCATAGAAGTTGAGGAATCTCGATATAACACCCAGTGATGATGGATGCGGGGGTGAAACCGCCAGAGAATATGAAGAGTTAGCATGATGATCAGGCAGAGCACTCACAATGGGTAGGAGATGAAGAACAGAGAGAGACAACATGGCACGCAGGAGATGGGATAGTTGTGGAAGAGTGAAGTGGAAAAAACACCCCGATGTGGAGGGGATTAGGCATGGAGAGGATGCAAGAGCAAGAAGCAGATTGCATGCACAAGGTGCACAGATATTATAAGAATGTTGAACAAAGAAGAAATGCGTGTTGTTGTTGTTAGGAGTGATTGAGGTGTGAAGAAGGAGGTAGAGCGCAGCAGCAAAAATGTACAGAGGGGAAATGATGCATTGAAGGGACATGGTGAGAGAGAATAAAAGGGAAAAGAACAGAAAGCGCAAGGAGTGTGCATAAGACACTGATGCAGACAAAGCAACGTAGTGTAGCATAATAGTGATGAGACCGATAAGCCATTGAAGAACTCTATATCGCTATAATAATTCATAATAGAAAAGATTTATATTGCAGGGTGGTAGGGAGGTTCTAGGGAGGATTGTTGTCGTGAGAGGTTCAAGTGGGTGCTTGAACAAAGGGAGTTGTAGCTTCCATCTGGTTGCAGCCAGAGAAACTAGGGTGGCAGGGTGGTGCAAGGGAGAATTGTTGTTCTCTGTTATACAGGTTGGTGCCTGTGTGAATGGAAGTCAGTGCCTCCATCCAGTTGGTGCTGGAACACTTAGGGAGTTGGTGCTTCCTTCTAGTGGGTGCTAGAGAAACCAGGGAGTTGGTGCTTCCTTCTAGTTGGTGCTAGAGAATCCAGAGAGTTGGTGCTCTCTGCAAGTAGAAACTTGCAAAATAGAGGTTGTAGCCTCATTATGAGTTGGTTCTCATATGTATGATAATGTAAAGAATGTACAGGTTACTTAACATATAAAGAAGAAGAGGTTTTTACCCTTTATGGGTTTCCTTAGGAAATATATGTCTCTATGTATCTCATATGTGTGAATGATGTTGAATGGTCTATTGTTTACTTCCCTGCATTATTGTGATTGTCATTGAGTGATCTGGAAAGAGTTTAAAATAAGTATTATTCTTTAAGCAAGGTTACAACTGATTCCCGCCCCCCCTCTCAGTTGTCTAACAATGTATTCTACCAACAAAATGACAATGTCCATGTACAGGGATGGGCCCGAATTCAAACCCATCTCTATACATGGACAGGGTCATATTCGACCCTGTCAACCTCTTCCTAAGGTTGAGTTAAAATACGACCCTGTCCATGTACAAACAGTCCATGTTCAATTGAATACTTATACATTCAGTTTGGAAATCCAAAGGTTAGTTATGAATTATAATGGACATCTTGATGAAAAAGAATTATATTTTAGATTGTATTTGTGCATTTAAATTTGAATTCCATACTTTAATTTTTCTTAAAATTCATTCTTTATATACAAATCTGAATGTAACTTACTTCACACCTCACATAAGTTCAAATATGAAAACTCTGATTAGTGTGGGTTTTTGGTTTTTTGGTTTATTTTGTTTTTGGTTAAGTACCAAGTTGAGATAATGTGCAATTTTTTTCTTTCTTGTGATGGTCCATGATACCTAGGAGTAGTTAATAAGAGCATGATCACATTATTGATTTTCCTTTATTTTTTTGGTTTATTTTGTTTTTGGTTAAGTACCAAGTTGAGATAATGTGTGATTTTTTTCTCTCCCAGGATGGTCCATGAGACCTAAGAGTAGTTCAGAAGAGCATGATCACATTATTGATCTTCCTTTTATGTTGGGATGATAAAATATTATAAGTAAATATCATGAGAATCATGTGGACATTTTTCCATTGAACAAGAACTTAATTGTTGACTTTTTCTTGAAATCACCCTCGCTTGACTTACGCCACCTTTAATTGTTGTGTGGGTTTTTGGTTTTGTGATTTACCTAAAAAATGTTAGCTTCCTTGACTTTGGAAGAATTTAATTGTTGACTTTGTGTTGAAACTACCCTTGCTTGAGTTAGTCCCCCCTTAATTGTTGTGAGGGTTTTTGGTTTTGTTCTTTTCTTTTTCCTAAAGAAAGTTAGCTACCTTGACTTTGGATCCCTTCTCTTGACTTGTTTTTTTTCTTGTTGATTTTTACGATTTAACAATAAATATTTTATGTTATAAACTATTATTTGTTTAAATTATTTAACTATTGCCCACAGGGGTGTAGACGGATTGGCAAGTGTCGTGTATATGGAAGGAAATTTGTAAAGGAGGTCTCAAGTTCGATTCTCACCTCCACTAACTTGTGCACCATTCATGCAGGCTGTGTGGATGCACCTGGGGTTATAGTGGCAGCCGTCGATTATTGACACCGTCTCACATGAGTATGAGAATAAGTGAGTTGTCGATTTCCCCAGCAAAAAAAAAAAGAAAAGATAATTATTTAATTATTTAATTATGTGGCTACAACTCCTCTAGGATAGTTCTTCTTGGTCTTTTCCATCTTGCTGGAGATATTTTCTTGGTTATTGTTTGGGGATTTTGGTTCTACTTTCTGGTGTCGCCCTCCTCATTTTTTTTCTAGTGTCGCCCTCTTTATCTCCTTGCTAATTCCACTTTGTGTATGTTGTTGTTCTCTTATATTATTGGTGCCACCTGTGTATGTTGTTAGTTAGTCTATTAATATTTTACCCTAAAATTTCTTCTTGGAAATTTGTTCCATGTGTCATGATGAGATATTTCCCGAGGGTTTGATCAATGATCCCTTGAAAAAATTCCTGAGCATATATATAAGAGGATAGCAACACCATATCATGTAATTTTGTTTCTTGTTTTAGTTTTAAGTAAATGTTTTTTCAGTGATTGATTTTGTCAATGATTGTAAAAAATATAGTTGTTCTAGTTTTTTTCAATTTATGTTTGCGATGCTTTGAAGTTGTCATAAATGCTTAAATGCTTGTGTTATAAATTTAGTATTTTCATTTAATGTTTCTATAACTTATGAAATTTCATATTCATGAATTTTCAAAGGATATGTATTGAGGCAATATTTCTAGACAGGAGTCTCCAAACATTCCTTGCAAATGCTCTAGGCTATCCCAAGAAGGAAGAAGAGGAAACCCTTCTTCGACCTTCGAGTGACCAATGACAATCTAGTCAGAGGAGGATATTATCAAACAATTATGTGAATAGATCATCTCAATATTGTGCTCAAACAAGTGCTATAGATGCAACCTTCTTAGATAGCTTAAACATGTTGGATCATGTTGTCATTGATGCCAATGGTTTTATTGATTGATGTCATTGATTGATGGCAAGTGATTGATTGATGTCAAAGGATTGATTGATTGATGATTGATGTAATATAATATGTATTTTCCTTGATGAGAATGCATATATGAATATGGATCAATGAGTTGTCATTGACATAATGAAGATGGATCAATGCGTTGTCATTGATGCATGATGAATATGGATCGATGTGGTTTCATTGGTATATGATGCATTGTTGGAAAAATGTATAGATGACTCATTATTGTCTTATCATGATTGATAAGGTGCACAAATGGATGAAATCCAAAGTGGTCCCCTTACGGTGAAATTCCTCACGGAAAGACGCTTTACGGATTGAGTTATCCTAGAAGAATGGTTGGAGGACCCATATTTGTATGTGGAATAATGAGATCAAGATCAAGGAAATTGTTGGTGAAACTATACTATATGGATAGTTATTGTCATGCCATTTTCGGTGGTATGTGGAATGTCACATGACTCCTCATGGTTTGAAAGTTATGGCCTTACGAAGATGAAGGACCCCCACATGAAGGCTTGAAGCCCCCAAGGTCAAAGAAGTCAAAGTGACCTAAAAGAAGAAATCATTATTTAAATGATAAATTAAAGTGACAAAGTCAAGGTGGATTATTTAAATAA
>ML779473.1:685793-700746 GCA_009831015.1 Picea engelmannii
ACACTCATAGATGGCATATGATTGATGATACTACACCATTGGTACTACTTGATTAGCACAACAATTGGCATTTGTTTGAGATACCTGATTGTGGCACTTGGTTCATGATGGAGACATATCATGAGTGATATGATACATTGTTTAGCATGTTGGTAGATACACATGGTTGGAATATTGGTGGATGCACATGGTTGGGATACTGGTAGATGCACATGTTGGCATGTTGATAAAGGCATATGATTGATACATTCCATGGATGATATCTTTTGGCACATTGCATGATGTTGATGTACATAGGTGTTGTACATGATGAGCACACATTTTGTGTAGGATGTAATTGGTTGATATTTTTCTCATGATTCTTTCTTTCATTGTTTACATATTTTTTGTTTCATAATGCTTCGTATGGCATGAGTTTGATGCATGAACAGGTCCAAGGATCATTATATGGTAGCACAATGTTCATCTTGCAAAAAAGATAGGGGAGACATACCCATAGGGGGAGTCATTCTTCTTCCCATGATTCTAGGAGGGATATTTATCAGATGCATACCTATAAAAGATCCCTATACTTGAATAAAGAGCACATGAGCATAATTTCAGGGGGAGCAATGGTCACAGGGGGAGTATGTTCGATGTATCTTCAGCATTACTTCAGAGTGATATCCCTTGTTCAAAAGGGGAGAGATTATTCAGAGGAAGATCAAAGGCATTCAGACAGGGGGAGCAGCCCCAAGGAGATTTCAAGCAAGGGGAGCCACCCCAAGATGAGAATGGCCCTTTTCCATTGATATCAAAGGGGGAGAGTTAATCACATTTATGTGATTGATGTTTATTGATGGGGAGAGATAGTCACGTTGACTATTGATGTAGAGCATGCCTTATCTACATGTTGACATCAATGTTGGTTTTTCCATCAATGCCAAAGGGGAAGATTGTTGGATCATGTTGTCATTGATGCCAATGGTTTGATTGATTGATGTCAAAGGATTGATTGATTGATGATTGATGTAATATAATATGTATTTTCATTGATGAGAATGTATAGATGAAGATGGATGAATGAGTTGTCATTGATATGATGAATATGGATCAATGAGTTGTCATTGATACATGATGAAGATGGATCGTGTAACGTCCTCCACACTTACGACAACAACTCTGCTAACAGGTGAAAAATTTTCTTATTTTTCTTCTGTTTTTAAAAAGTGTGTTCGCGGGTGTAGGAAGGAAACATACACACTTGACTCTAGGTCGCCACCCAATGACTAACAAGACACAACCATGATGATCACAACAAGAAGACATAATGTGCACAACAAGTAACTGCAAGCATTAAACGACCATAGACATAAGGAAGAATCCATAATAGTAGATTTTACTATTTCTACATAGGAAAGCAGGGCGTTTAATCTTAGTCCTCTGCTTCGGAGAGAGAGAAGGTCAGATAGGCTCCTGGCCGACTGCTCAGGCAGAAGCTAGTAACCCGGCGACGAACAAGACGCAAGCTAGATGAACACATCAAGATGACATACGACGTACCACAGTAACATCATGTGTTTAATGACGATCAAGCTACATTAATCAAGACTGACTACCCGCCCATCCTACCCTACAAAGGTTAGGACCTCCAAGACACATAAACAACGCTCAAGCCCAGGTTCCCATCGATTTTAACCATTTAAGGTCTCAGGGCTGGCAACTGTTCTGAGGAACATGGAGGTATCTACATCCCGCCCGACACTAGCAGACTAAGCACACATAAGTTTACGACCCGATACAACACGAGTTTGAACAAGGACTACCATCTACCCTAGTCTTAAGGCCATTCCATCGTGCAACTATAGAACAAAATTTGTCATCTAGGTACCTTCTAAAATTAATCATTCCAGGACCTTATTGTGCAAGTTTGTCCTCAACTGGGATAACATTTAACCAAATAATTGATCCATATTTAATCAAGAATAGGGACTAGTTAAAAGTTTTCATTTACAACAACCTTAACATTTAATTTAAGGTTAACGCAATAGTCTAAAATCAATTAACTCATGCATTAACTATAAATAAAATGAAGAGTTATGATTTATCATTTAAGAAACAAATGGCATTAATCTATAATTATACTGTCATAAATAAAGCAACATCCTAAATCATGAAACTCAATTCAATTTTAATCCAGAATAATGAATGGTGACATTTTATCAATTAAAGCGGAAATTAACCTTTAATTCATAATTAAAGCAATATTCAAAAATCAATTATCTCATTCATAGATTAACAAGGAATAGTTATGATTCATCATTTAAAGCAACATTAACTTGAATCTAAGATTAGAATGCCATAATAACGCAACATACTAAAATCATTAACTCATTCAAGTTTTAATCAAGAATAATTAAATAATTAAGAATTACCATTTAAGCAATGCTCCACCATTTCAGTAATATTCTAAATCGTCTAAATCCAGCATTGGAAATTGCATGGATGTTATGCCAAATTAGAGCAAGCCTAAAACCTAAAAGCAGTGAATAAATAAAAGAAATCAGGGCAGCCTTTGATGATTTTGGGTTGTTTAGATCAATTTGACGGAGAGCCTACAGTCCCATTTTTAATTTCTTTGCAATTAATGCACAAGGTTAATTACCGTCTAATAAGAGGAATTTCTTTACCCAACTCCACCAAACAATCTATGAATGGGCAATTTGCAAATAACCTTTCTTTCAATTATCCAGTTCACAAATGTAGTGGTAAAGTAGATAATGTGCCCTACTGATACATAATACATTCTTTGTGCCTCTAACGCAACTTGAAATGTGGTGGGAAACAATAGCTTTTGATTTCATGCCCAAGGAATTAGAAGATTGATTAACACAATGTAAACGGTATGACATTAGAATCTAGTAATGAAGATTACAGTAGCAACGTTCACCAAAGCCACAGTAAATAGCATTCTTGATTTCTCAATACAAGGTGTACAGTCACGCTGCATACAGAAACTAAAAAGGAATAACATCTTTCA
The DNA here is from genome assembly GCA_009831015.1 of Picea engelmannii. Classification (NCBI taxonomy): domain Eukaryota; kingdom Viridiplantae; phylum Streptophyta; class Pinopsida; order Pinales; family Pinaceae; genus Picea; species Picea engelmannii. Next base: position 688,813 of record ML779473.1, read on the forward strand.
TGATTTAAAGAAAACATTTATCCAAAAACTGCTAATAAAAAGTACAAAATTGACGTGACAAGTCTCGCAAGCAGTTAGAAAAGGGGCAAGTTTGAGCATAAGCCTGCAGTTATGGCCGAAGGGAATGTTCAGAACCAATCGTTCAAACAAATTGCCAGTACACTCATTGCCAGAATGAAATCTCAAACTAAATTTTACAAAAACGAAATGACAGAACACTCATTGCCAGAGTGAATTCTCAAACTAAATTTTACAAAACGAAATGACAGCACACTCATTGCCAGAATGAATTCTCAACTAAATTTTACAAAACGAATTGGCAGCACACTCATTGCCAGAATGAAATCTCAAACTAAATTTTACAAAAACGAATTGGCAGCACATTCATTGCCAGAATGAATTCTTAAACTAAATTTTACAAAAACGAAATGACAGAACACTCATTGCCAGAGTGAATTCTCAAACTAAATTTTAAAAAATGAATTGACAACACACTCGTTGCCAGAATGAAATCTCAAACTAAATTTTAAAAAACGAATTGGCAACACACTCATTGCCAGAATGAAATCTCAAACTAAATTTTACAAAAACGAATTAACAACACACTCATTGCCAGAATGAAATCTCAAACTAAATTTTACAAACGAATTGGCAGCACACTCATTGCCAGAATGGAATCTCAACTAAATTTTACAAAAACGAATTGGCAGCACTCCTAGCCATGTTTAAAAACGCCCCCATTCAGATATAATAATGCCCACAGTCATATATGAATGCCCACATTAAAACAAAAACGTCCACAGAAATTTATAACGCCCACGTCACTGTAGAAACGCCCCTAGAAATTTATAAACACCCCCATTAACATAAAAACGTCCACACTAACATAAAACGCCCCCCTTAATATTAAAAACGCCCGCTGAAATATAAAAACGCCCCTGTGATATATAATACAGCCTCAGTGATATAAAACGCCCCCATTCATATAAAGAAAACGCCCACGGCAATATAAAAAGGCCTTGGTAATATATAATATGCCCACACTGGTATAAAAATGCCCAGGACAATATGAAAATGCTCAGATTGAAACAAAACGCCCACGATAGTATGAAAATGCTCAAATTAAAACCAAACGCCCATAACCATATTTAAAAACGCCCACGATAGAGTATAAACGCCCACAGTGAAATAAAATTCCCACGGGAATATATAAAAGGTCCACAGTCATATAAACACACAACCATAAAATCTCTTTTATCCCAACCGACATGCACAATAGAGTAAGAAGAAATATTTTAGAACTGTAACACAATTTCAATCGCCGAAAAACAAGGCAAGAAAACCAATTCATCCAACAAGATCCCAAGCCGTTGAAGTTAAGTATTTTTCATCTCACAATGTCAATACAAAATGATGAGAACAATAAGAGAGGGCTAAGGTCCTAATACCTTCTATCATGCAAATGAAAAACATACCGTTGCCTTAACTCCCGCCTCGAATGATGACCCCGCGCTTCGTGTTGCTCCTGCTCCACGCCACTCCCGCTTGCCGACCGTAGAGACTACATCGGTACCTCCCAGCCAATCGCTAGGGGTACTCTGCTTCCCTTTTAGCCCCCCGAGCCGCAAAGGGGCCACACACTATCCAGATGGTATATCTAGCTTCCCAATTCGCCTCGCAAGGCTGAGCTACCACTCCTATCCAAACTGGAAAATCCCAACTCTCCACAAGTAATCAATCAAGTCACAATTCTGGCAGCGTAACGTTACGCTAACATCTGATCCCCTTCTTCCTCATCTCCCTTTTCTTTTATAGAGTTTTGAGACCCACCAACTTTCCTAATTCACATTTAAAATTAAGTTTCATTAAAATATTCTAAATATTCTCCATCGCACAAGTGTCGTCCATCCCCCTCTTTTCTCCAATAAATATTTTCTTTAAATTTATTAACTGTCGCAAATCTCTCACCCACCTAGAGTCGCTCCTAAATTTACTCCTAGGTGTTCCTAGATCCCCTTATATGTTGTAAATATTTTCCTAAAAAAAAAAGATGTTACTAAATTAGCTCAGATTAGCAGGTTCTTAATTGTAGATTCCTTACTATGTTAACCTTGCTTTTTACCATAAGTTCTCATCTTTCCTTTATTAAGTTTCCTCCATTACTTAGTTTCCTAATTTTTATTATTCCCTTCTTTCCCATTTTTATTAAAGCCCAAAATGGCAGTTGCGTTATTAAATCTTTCCCTTTTATTATTAATTTAATATCTTTGTACTTCCACAAGTTAATGAATAATTTCTTCTTTGAAATTCTTAAATCCACTATTCTTAATTAAATTCTTACTCTCTTCATTTACCCCAAGAATTTTATGAAGACTAAACTATTACTTAAGTGGGTTTTTGTTTAAATTTTTATTTTTATTTTAGGGTCTTTTTCTTAAAGTTAGACTAAATTTTTACCCTAGAAAGTTTTAGACTTAGGACTTAGATTCTGAACTGGGCGACACTTGGTTAGGGAAGTTGTTTAAGGATTTCTTAATGTGTTAAATGTCTTAGGGCCATCTAGGTTTGTTCCTTCATCAACATCAACGCGACGTGCCCTTCAGGACGCACCACGTACTCCAAGGGTGCCACTCACCAACTTATGTTTCTTTTGCGCGACGTGCCCTTCAGGATGCACCACGTTCTCCAAGGGTGTCACTCGCCAACTTGTGTTTCTTTTGTGCGACGTGCCCTTCAGGATGCGCCATGTGCTCCAAGGGTGTCACTTGCCAACTTGTGTTTCTTTCGCGCGATGTGCCCTTCAGGATGCACCCTCCAAGGGTGCCACTCACCAACTTGACTGATTGGCAGACATCTATAACCCCTGGAGTCAACACTCCGCCAGGTGAACTTGTGGGAGACTACGGGCTCTAAGGAATAAGGCCCCTGCCTTATTGCGTGCCCCTTAAAATCATCATGAACGACTGTCGCAGTCTGCCATCACGGCATCGTGGATCCTCTCGAACTAGGTAATCATTAACCTACAGTTCAAGCCACGACGGGAGTGCTAGTAGGTTGTGGCAGGGTTGTTGTCCACACCTCTCCCTCAACCTCTCTAGAAATCGTGTGTGGCCCCTTTACTCCATATGTGAGTCTGGTCGGCAATCTATCGTCATCCTGCATCATCAACAATCGTGTCAGAACATGTCAACATCATATCATCAAATCAATGAAATATCACAGTAAATAAATCAACCCAAATAGCACACTCCCTGACTCAATCCGGAGTCCAAGGGGGTTCCACTGATGTCTCTGCATCCTCAAGGTCCAAAACCCTGCACACTCAATAAAACTGAGTCAAAGAACCTGTCTACGTCAAAGCAGTAAAACATCATGTCATCTATCATAACGCATCATAATCAAGGATAAATGTTTTAACATCATAAAAGTCCAGATCACTTGCGAGCAAGTGTCCTCAAAGAATAATTTTTCGCAGTGCGCCAGAGCGGGATGTTACAGATCGATGTGGTTTCATTGGTATATGATGCATTGTTGGAAAAATATATAGATGACTTATTATTGTCTTATCAAGATTGATAAGGTGCACAAATGGATGAACTCCAAAGTGCTCCCCTTATGGTGAAAGCCTTCACGGGAAGATGCTTTACGGATTGAGTTATCCTAGAAGAATGGTTGGAGGACCCATGCTTGTATGTGGAATAATGAGATGAAGATAAAGGAAATTGTTGGTGAAACTATCCTAGATGGATAGTTCTTGTCATGCCATTTTCAGTGGTATGTGTAATGTCACATAACTCCTCATGGTTTGAGAGTTATGGCCTTAAGAAGATGAATGACCCCCACATGAAGGCTTGAAGCCCCCAAGATCAAAGAAGTCAAAGTGACCTAAAAGAAGAAATCATTATTTAAATGATAAAGTAAAGTGACAAAGTCAAGGTGGATTATTTAAATAATAAAGAGAAGTGACAAAATCAAGAAATGATAAAGTAAGGTGACAAAATCAAGAAGAAATATTTAAATGATAAAGTATTGGAGAACCTTTTATTTATGGAAAGTGGTTAACCCTAAAAATAAGGAAAATAGGTTAAGTGACCTAAAAATGGGTTAAGTGACCTAAAAGAAGAAATCATTATTTAAATGATAAAGTAATGTAACAAATTCAAGGTGGATTATTTAAATAATAAAGAGAAGTGAAAAAAATCAAGAAATGATAAAGTAAGATGAGAAAATCAAGAAGGAATATTTAAATAATAAAATATTGGAGAAATTTCTATTTATGGAAAGTGGTTAACCCTAAAGTAAGGAAAATAGGTTAAGTGACCTAAAAATGGGTTAACTGACCTAGAGGATGAAAGTATAAATAAGATAGAAATGGTCTCTTGTAGATCATCCTTTTTGTGGATGAATGGAAAGCTTCGTGTGAGAATATCTTTTGGAGTATTGATGGAGAGATTCTTGTGAGAGCTTCTTGAGAATTTTTGGTGTGGAAAACTTGAGAATATTGAAGATCTATAGGTGACTGAGGTAACCAAGGATATCCAAGCCAAATTTCAGAAGGAAGGTGAAGAAAAGAGGGTCGAAATTGAAGGGAGGATAAATTCTTTTGATGATGCTTTCTAAGGTATGTTATTTACAGGTCCTCTCACCTTTTTCGCGATAAATTATTTTATATAATGATTCAGACCATGAAATTGATATACCATTGATAAAAGTACCCAAGTATATGTGGTAAAAAAATCATCTTGTGGGTCGTTGTATTTTGGGAGTTACACTCCGTGGAAAATAGGATTTGTGGCTAGTCCTGTAACTAGTCAAAAATGGGTGTTTTGGGTAAAAACGTCATAACTTCTTCATAAAAGATCCAAATTCAGTGAGACCAAATGTGTTGGTTAGGGTAGAGTCTGTAGTATGTTTTTTAACAATTTTAGATCAATTCAATGAATATTTTGTTCGATGCACGCTCTACAATGTCGCTCTCTAGAATAAGCCATAATTCAGCAAGGTATGCCATTTTTGCTATAACTCCTTTTCTGAGAGGTTCCAAGTAGTACCACCTGGAGGAATTGTACGAAAAACATTGAATAACATTGTATATCAGTTTTAGATATTTATTCATTACAAGTACAAAGTTATGATTATTTCAAGTTGGGGTTGTTGACTAATACAAAACTTGTCATGGTTGAGATAAACAGTTGATGAGTTGGCACATACATGAGGTGTATAGTTGATGATGTTGGTACATATTGATGAGTCATTGTTGATGAGTATTTGACAAATGATTTGTATATACTTGGTACATGGTTGGATGCACTTGTTTATGGTACAGGTTGATTACAGGTTGTTTGACACAGGTTGGTGCATGGTTGATGCACTTGTTTATGTTGACAGATTGATATATGTTGAGGATTGTTGTCTCATCTCAGTTGGTGTTGAGAATGTAAGTTGATTCTTTCATATAGAGATGGTGCTCTTATAGATTTTTACTATATTCAGTTGCTGCTGAAAAACCCTCGGATTGAAGTCCATAATAAAAATAAAAATTGTACATACATCTTGTGTTCTTTGTGTTCTTTGTGGAGATGATTTGTTGATGATATGTTGTTGATATATGTTGCTAATATGTATTCACATATTACTGATTATAAATGATAGAAATGAGTAATGAGCAAATGTTGAATGTTAACTAAGGAGTTTTTGTGTAAGAGGGAAGTTTTGGGAAAAATATCCCCACACTCATTCACCCCCCCTCTAAGTGTGGTAGGTGTGTCCAACAGAACATTGATACTCCTACACCTTAGAATGTAGGGAATACATCAGGACAAGAAAATAGTTTTGGTAACTTTCTTTGATTTTTTTTTATTTTTTTTTTGTGTGTGTGTGTGTGTTTTATATATGTTTTTTTTTAATTTTCTTATGTTAAATTATGTCAAGTTAAATGTTGTAATTACTTTCAAATGTGTGCATAGACAATGAGTTTAATGCAAGGGAAAACAATGAAAGAAAGAGTGGGTGTCACGAAGATTATAATTTTTTTTTTTTACTGGCGGAATCGACAACTTCGCGGTTCTCGTACTCGCGTGACACGGGGTCGATCCCCAGCGGCTACCACTATAACCCTAGGTACAACCACCCATCCCACAAGAATGGCGCACAAGTAAGTCCGGGTGAGAATCGAACATGAGACTTCATTACAAATTTCCTTCCATTTACACGGCACTTGCCAATCCGTCTACACCCGTGCGGGCTACGAAGATTATAATGTTGGTGAATAGGGTGAAGGTGGATTTGGGAGGCAATGTTATCAAGAAACAAAAGATTACACGTTTGTGTCCACCTATCCTTCAGATGTTGGTGATAAGCTTCCCTAGGAAGGGATTACTGAAGCAATGACCCTTGAGCGATGCTCAGATGTTAAAAGTATGTTGGAAAATGATTTGAGGAGATTGGATCTCCCTCAGGAGAATAAACAAATCTTGGAGATTGTTTTGCATTCATTGCAAAACTTTATGGATTCATATCATAAGATGGGGCCAACCACCACCAATTTTATTGATTTGATGAGGAGACGAAAGTTCGAGGTGATGGGCCCTGATAAATGAGATGTAGTAAAAAATAAAGTTTAAAAATAAATCACAATTTCTGTTGTAAGAACCCTAATTATTAATTAATTATCATGATTAAATATTTGTTTAAGGAATATTGGTTTAATAAATTAATAATTTTCATTTTGAGAGTTAGTGTATCGGTAGATGGACCCATTAATGAAAAGGGGATGAGGTGGTTGACACTTAATGGAGGGATAAGGTGGTTGAGACTTAATGGGGGAATAAGGTGGTGAATAATGGGGAAGGGAGGATAAGACAAGGGGAAAAGACTCGGAAAGGGGTCTTCTTTGGTTTTTGGGGGGTTAATATTTTCAGAGGAGAAAAGGAGAAGGCGAACAGAGGGATTTTTAGACTTGATATTTATTTATGGATTTATTGGCAGCTTGCTTAAGGAGCTTGCTTGAGGACTACCATAGGGGGCACCTGTTGCTGGGAATTTTGGGCTCGGGGGCCAGGAAACCATAAGGAATCCTGGGGCTAGATAAATGGATAAGTTGTTCCTAGCTAGCTGGGAGGTTAGTCAATTTTGGGAAGAGATTCAGCTTCAGCTTGGACATACACAGTTGGGGAACAACATCACTTGAGTGGGGGAACATCATCACTTGAGAGGTATTTATTTTCATTATTATGGCATGTTCATTGTCATTATGATTGTTCATTATTTTACTATGTTGTATATTTTATTCAATATGTTGTGTATATCATGTTGCTCATTTTGAATTTTTTTGAACCATGAATTGTTATTTTGCTGAATATAGAACCAAAAAGAAATTATGATAGAAATTCTATGTTTAAATTTATGTTTTTTTATTAGGCTCTGTTTAGACAGGCCTTACACATGGTATCAGAGCTTTAGTTTAAAATCTAGAGCCAAAGTCCCACCTACCCACCATCCTCTTGGCTCTTGATTGAAAGCTATGTTATGTGTCTTGAAAACCTGCCTGAAACCCTCTAAAACTTTAAAACTTGTTGGCTTGTACAAGTAAAATCCTTGAAAAGGGTTATATAAACATCAATAACTAGATGTATAAAAAATCTATTTATGGAAAAATTATAAATCTGGGCCTAAGGGCCAAGCTCCAAGTTCCAGCTCCAACTAAACTACAAGCCAAGCACACAATTGTTTTTACACAGATCTATATATAAATAATATGCTAAAAAAAAAATTGAATATACATATATAAAATGAAGAAATAAAAAATGTTACTAAAAATAAATAAAAAATGAGTGCTAAAATAAATCGAATGGAGGCGAGTCAAAATCGCTCACACGCCCATGATTATCAAGTGAAAACACCATTTGAAAGCACAATGTGACACTATCTTGTAGTCCTTTCAGCATGCCCAACCATGGCATCCATACGAGATTGATTCCATCCCATGGCTTCCATTCTACAGAATCACAACACCAATCTAGTCAGAGGTGGCTATTTATCTACAAATTGGTTACCCAATCATGGAAAATTTTGCAGTACATGGACTCGCCCAATTTTACTATCAGCAAACCCCACGCTCCCTTGAACACGAGGGTCTAGATAGAAAACCATTGAATAAAACAATGAAAGTGGTAGGGCTCAGGAATAGAACAAATGGAATCTTGGAGTTTTTCTCGAGCTTGCCTCTTGTCTCATCATCAACAATCGAATTATGTTGCATTAACGTTACACTGCCTGTCTTTTTAAGTGAAAGAGTTGTCAAATATGGTATTTACATCGATGAATTTCCCTCAAACAGATGATATTAATATGTAAAACAACAACCCCCTCTCTAATTCCTTTTTAGGCAAGCTAAATGAGTCAGGGATAAACAAACAAATGAAATGACAAATACAATTGAATGTTGTGTATCTATAGACAAAATAAACAAAAAAAAAGTTATTGAACGTGCCTCTACATCCATGGTTTCATACATATACACCACTGAGTGGTAACTCGTCGATAAAAAGTTCCATTTGGCCTGGTTTGGCCGATCTTAAACAAAATATCCGATAATGGATGCAGAATGCTAACTTTCACTGCCCTAATCTGTTGGCTGCCAGTTAGCTTAAGGAGTCTATCAGTTATAATTGTAAGACGACATAGAAAATGGAGAGAAATTTATGAGACGAAAAAGACACTTTAAAGAAGGTACGGGAAGTACTGTATAAAATCATTCAAATGTCCATTTTGCAAACCCTCCTTGAGTCGAAGCTTTCTCATACCAGGTTACACATAGCTACATATTGGTGTCACTAAGAGGTTGGTCATATCAGAAGGTTAAGTGGAAGATGGAGAGAAAAACTACTAACATTCAAATGGGGAAGGTCAACTTAGTCAAGAATATTTGGCGGTTACACCCATCAACCCAATTTCTAAAACAAACTCAACAAAAAAAAAACCCTCAAGCAACAAATAGAAGAGAAAATAAAAAAAAAGCCATAGGCAACAAATAGAAGAGAAAATACAAAATAAAAACCCATAGGAAGCAAATCCATTGTTAGGTCCATAATACAATACAAACCTTACAAATCCAAGCACAAAAGAGCTCATGGGATTCAACCTCGTGACATGTGGTAAAGGAAATGTCTTGGGAAAGGTTTGATAGCCAATGCCCAAGCTATCAAGTGCCAAAGCCATCTATAAAAGAGACCACACAGAGCCAAATCTCATGAAGACCACGAGCCAAGAAAACACATAACCCATAACAAAATCCAACGACCAATACCAAGTGTCGAGCATTGAACCACGATGAAGGAGTGAGGGAATGTCCCACTGTGCATAACGCATCCTCCAGTCCTTGAACTCGTGTAAAACAGGGTCGATCGAGCAGAGGGATGACCATGGCCGACCTCATCCTTCACCTTTGTTGAGCATGACACACAAAAAAAAAACGAAAATTAAAAGGGGTTGAGCGAAGCAAATAAGAACAGTTATGAGTGCCCCAGTGCAACCACAGTCGCAGTTGCAGAGTGGGAGAGGCCCCGGTCGCACTTGCAGAGTAGGAGAGGCGGATAATGATGGAGTGTGTAGGGTTTTTAGGGTAATGAGATCCCTGGGAAAGAGGTCACGTGGGCCTCATGCACCCACGATGCCCAACTTTAATTTTAAAATTTTTAATTTTTTTAATTTTTTTAATTTTTTTAATTTTTTATTATTATTTATTTTAATTATTTTATGTTATTTATTTATTATTTCTTTTAAATTTTAATCGTTTAAATTAGGTGTAAAATTTTAACTGTTTAAAAATTTGTTTAAAATTTTAATTATTTAAAAAAGAAAATATATATATATATATATATATATATATATATATTATTAATTGTAATTGAATAAAGAAGTAGATAAGAGTTTTGATTCAATGAAAAATGAGAAGGTTAATCTAGTAATTAAGTAAATTAACTTATTTACCTTGATGATTTATTAGTAATATTGATGATTTAATTAACATTATAAAATTATAATGTTAATAGTGGGTTTGAAACCTATGTCATTAATCATATATATGCCCATATGATTAATGAATGTAATAGGGTTATTTTATATTTATAAAGGTTAAAGGTCCTTGTAGAGTAGCAGGAGTTTGATGCATGTTGTGGGGAATAGTTAGGGTATAATAGGAGGTATCATAGAAAGCACTACATAGGGGATTTGATGCACTATGGCAAGTATGGTATAGTGCTAGCATAGCTAGAAAGGCAGAAAGTCAATAGTTTTCTTAGACGAAGACATCGAGCTTAGAGGCTTTCGACCCTCACCTAGCCACTTACCCTAAAGAGAGTAAGGTTTGTCTACAGACAAGTTAAAAAAACTTACACCTAACCCTATGTTTTCAAGTATAAGTTGCGCGAATGTGAATTTCCTAAGACTCTTCCCTAACAAGCATTTGGTCTGATGCAGATTGAATTGTTCCAGATGGTTAGGACTCGGGGAAATCGAGGATGAGGGGAATCATTGCAAGGACCGCCAACGTCGATGCCACCACCACCATTGCCTGAATTATCTCTCATATTTAACCTCTTTGGAAGTTATAAATGAGATGTTAAAGGGGTGTCAGCAAGTAGGGATCGAAGTGGAACCCCCACCATCTAGAGAGGGTAACCTTGAAGCGTCGAGAGATTCAGGGGGAGGGCCTCCACCCGAGGACATCACTAGGGAACTCTAAAATATCAAACTTCCAGAGTTCGCCAGGGGTCATGCTAAGCCCTAATATTGGCTCATTACCCCTTAATTGGGTCATATTATATTAGTAATGTTATTTTATTTATGTCGACTTTAGGCCATTAGTTGTAATTATACCTCCTAGTCTCCTATATATACCAAGGAGACATTTTCATTTTGAATCATCTTGTACTTAAACATTTAAGTGGGGTAAAAGAAGGTTGCCCCCTCGAAGAGGCTTATTATCTAAAATTGTCTCACTTTCAAGGCGTTGAGTACTTTTTCTGAGGATTTTCTATGCTATATTGAAATTTGGTTCTTAACATATGGTATCAAAGCTCAAGGTCTTGGGGTTTCGCTGCTACATATGAGACACCCTGGAATTTTCTCTATGACAATTTTTATACAATGTTTTAGAAGGAATGGCTTGGAGGATATTTAGTAGATGGATCAAGGTACGTTGGGTTCAAAATTCATCTCCTGAGGCCTTATACTTTCAGAGATACATCTTGTACAAGATAGGGTTCTGGAATCATCCTGAAATGAGTCATTGCGGCATTTTCACTATAAATTTTTTTATGCAACGTTTAAGACCCTGAACTCCATAAGAAATTTACAAAAATTAGTAAGGTATCTGTGGTAAAAAGTTCAGCTTTTGGGTCATCTTAAATTTGTAGATACACCCTGTGTAAGATAGGGTATCTGACTAGTCCTATTGACTAGTCTCAAGAAGGTGTTTTGGGTAAAACAATCATAACTTCTTCCTAGAGTATCCAAATTGCATGGGACTGGTTTCATTGGATCTTGGACAGTCTTTAGTATTTCTAGTACAAGTTTCAGAATTTTATATCAATTATTTTGTCTGGGGCACGCTATACAAGTGAGATCTCCTGGAAAGGACAAAAATAGGTAAGTTGTGGGGAAGTTACCATAAATTCCACTTGGCACATCCAATTTTGATCAGACCTATGGAATTGCAGAGAAGAAATATCAAATAACTACATAAAAGAAAGTTTCATACCCAGAAGGGCCGAAACATGAGAGATACAACGGAAGAAATATTGTCTAGCAGAACCACCTCAAAATCAAGGTTCAAAAGTGATACTTGGCCAACATGCCACCAAAAAAGGGAACTTCTACACCAAATAAGCCTCCAAAAAATCCTACTTGGACTCTTGATGAAGGTGAAGAAAT
>ML779473.1:704648-717307 GCA_009831015.1 Picea engelmannii
CTTGAACATTTAAGTGGGGTAAAAGGAGGTTTCCCCCTCGAAGAGGCTTATTATCTGAAATTATCTCTCTTTCAAGGCGTTTAGTACTTTTTCTAAGGATTTTCTATGCTATATTGATATTTGGTTCTTAACAGGTTGTGCCAGTGAATGTGCAGAGGCATGGTTGGAAGGAATGACACAATGTTTCACCTTAAGAGACTCTTCTTCCACATCAAAGGCAAAAATAACAATCTTTCAGTTAAGGGATAGTGCCTTGAATTGGTGGGGCAACCTAGAGAGACAGTTGCACCATACCCCAGACACTGTCTCTTGGGAACTTTTTGAGGAAAGGTTCCAAAAAAAATATCTACCAGCTTGCTACGAGGAACAACAGGTGGGAGAATTTATGGTGCAGACCCGCTCGGCCCTCAGGTCGAGGATCCGTTTACAAGATCATTCTTCATTTCCCTTTGAGCCGGATTGGCTCTTTCAATTCTCTATTTGAATATTTTTTATTTTGATCCACAGGTCCTTTCGGAAGCTTCCCTGGCGCGAACGACACTAGGTGCAAGCTCCCCCTTCTCCGCGTGACCACCGGCTAGGATTCTCTCTAACACTTCTCGCCTTTCACCACTTCGCAAGTCGAAAGGTTAGACTTTCGTCCCCTTATCTTACAAACCCCCAAGACACGAAAATTCGACGGGGTGTTGACTTCCTTCAATGAACAATATGTGTCCGCCTATCTATTCCACAGGCCCACCTTGCGATTATGCCATGTGTTCCTTACACTCCACTTTGCACTTCGCCACTTCGCTCCCCAAAGTGTTGTCTCTTTTGTATCACGACACCCGAAGTGTCGAGATCCAAAACTCCTCAATACTTCTTATCGCAGCTCGCGACCTCGTGACTTCTCCTTCTAATCTTCAACTCTTCAACTGCCGAATTCTGACACGTCATCCATGTGGTCCCACAACGAAACTTCTCACCTTTTCGGGACTTCGCCTTTCGCAACCTAGAGTACCCAACTTTTGGGCTCTCACCTCGCGAACCTCCAAGTTCGTGAGATCTCTATATCTATGCCACCTTTCCTTCCTGAATGGACGACTCTGATCCACTTGCCACTTCGCTACTCACCTTTTGCGACTTCGCAAACCTTGGCCCCAAAATGAGATTTCGCGAGTGATCCAATGGCCCTAGCTAACTTGGATCCTACAGCCCTGATTTTGTCTGAGCTTCGCTTGAGGAAAGCTCATCATAACATTCTTGCTTCTCTGCAAGATCTGATGGTCTTATGACTTCGTGAATTCTTCTCAAAGAATTATGACCGTCTGTTTCTTCCTGGACAATTCCCGCGAATTTAACCAAGTATTTCTCCGCGGAACTTACCCGCTTGCAACACAAACTTGTTGCGCCTCCTTTCAATGCTTCAAGGAAACAACCTTCTGTGGTTTTCTTCGACAACTGCAAAGACCCTATCCATTATGAGCTTTCTCCAACTCCGAGTCTTAAAGAAGACTCCCGCACGTACTCCTTGCGGCGAATCCTTCAATTACTTCAAATATTTGAAGTCCTTCGACTCTGCGCACTCCCTGTAGTAGTAGTCCTTCAACAATTTCTCAGGTTCGCAAACTCTGAGACTTTACTCGGCCTGCACACACCTTGCACGGCTTTTGTGCTCAGCTTGCACTTTTGCGAGAATGAGAACAACGTTAACCCTTCTGATCTTTCAGAGATAAAACTCTGAACTCTTGTCAACGCACTCCTTGCAGACAACTTCACTGCACTCCTTGCATGAACTCTTGCTCAGATAGAGAAACAATTGAAACTCATTCCTTACTCTCTCTCAAAATTCAAACACAAAGCATGAAAGCATATACACAACATATAAAGAAAATGTATAATAGAAAGTAAACATCCATGAGCATAACATTCAACATGCATACACAGAGAACAATTAAGACACCATGAATTTGAATCGAAGCTCTTTCTATTAATTCAAATCTCTATACATGGGTGTTTTCAACTACATCTCTCTGCTCTCTTCTCTATGCTTTATGCTCTATTGACATAATAATCTTACAATTATACAATGAGGGTGTCTATATCTTGTTTCCCTCTTGCGCTCTAAAACTGTCTAATCTAGAATTAAATTCTATCTACCTACATTCATTACACATAAAGGATCCTATCTACTATGGATGAGAGAGGATCGCTCAAGGTCCTTTTACAATAATACAAGCATGCCTCCACTTAATGAATTCATTAATATTTCAAAACATTTTCAAAAAATGTGCTCGGTGCTTTTCCAGCTGTCTCTTATCTCCGCGTTGTATCGTTGTTGGCTATGTTTTCACGCCCTTGCGATGCTCCTACATCAATTTCATGCTTTAGTACAAGGAAACAGGACCGTGGAAGAGTATGAGACCAGGTTCATGGAATTGGTAAAATATTTTTTGTACATGGATAGTGAAAAACGACAGGCATAATGCTTTTTCTATGGGTTAAACCCTAAGATAAGGGCCATGGTACGGATGTGGAAACCATATTCAGTAGTGGAAGAAGTTGAAAATGCACGTTATGTTGAGGAACACATGAACTTAAATGGAGGTATGTGATCGACCTTTCCACATCATCCTATATTCATGGGGAAGGCCCCTAGGACCTTTTCCAAGGGAGGGAGCTCTAGGCCACCTCCTTATGGTAATAGAGTCGCACCAAGGACAATTGCCACATGCATTTTGATGGTAGCAAGTGCAACATCCTGTTCATCACCAACGACACAGGCAGGTTCAAGACCTTCTCAAGGAGCAACAAGTAGGGACAAGGGTTCCAGGGGAAGGAACTCATTTCAGAGACCGTCACAGAGCAGTACGTAGGTTCAATATCGTGTTACATGTTGGGGATGTGAAGGACTCCATTACCAGCATGACTGCCCAGAGTTGCAAGCAGGATTTGTGCATAGAGAAGGAAAGGCCCCGATGGGAAGAGAAAGTGGTAGCCACTAGATTCATGCAGTAGTTAATAATCGCCAGGTAGAACATCAATCCACGGTGGTGGAGTTTCCAGGTATGCTAAATCATATCAATGTTAAAATTTTATTTGATTCTGGTGCTATAGATAGTTTCATTTCACCATCTACATTAGAAAAGAGTGGGTTGGAAGCCTACGAGCACGATGACTTTAAACAAGTCGAGATGGCTTCGGGGGGAAAACAAGCGGTAGTACCTAGCATTGAGAATTGTCTAGTAGACCTGGGAGTGTGTAATACTAGGTTGAAGGTATACATCACTTCTCTCAGGATGTATGACCTAATCATTGGAATGGATTGGTTAGAATCCCATCGAGCTATGGTAGATTGTTTTGTTAAAAGGGTGCTTTGTGTTGACAGAGAAGGAAGGCCAATAGAGATCCATGGTGTACGGAGAAAGGTGTCTCTATGCTTTATCTCAACTATGAAGGTTAAGCGATGCATGAGGAAAGGGTGTTGACTATATGTAGTGGAAGCAGTGAGTGAAAGGAAAGGACCCTCCTTGGATCAGTACCTAGTATTGTCAGAGTTTAAGGATGTTTTTCCAAACGAGTTGCTAGGGTTACCTCTTGAGAGGGATCTTGATTTTACTATTGAGCTAAAACATGGTGCATAAGAAATTTCCAAGACTCTGTATAGGATGACAGTGCCAGAAATTTGTGAGTTGTAGATGCAGTTGAAAGAGCTACTCGACTTAGGGCTAATAAGGCCCAGTGTCTCACCTTGGCATGCACCAGTAATCTTCTTGCATAATAAGGATGGTTCCTTATGACTATGTATAGATTAGGGACTTGAACCGTGCTACAGTGAAAAATAGGTACCCAATACCATGAATAGATGATCTCTTTGATCAGATGAAAGGAACAACAATATTCTCAAAAATTGATTTGTGATCAGGGTATCACTAGTTAAGGATTAAGGAAGGCAATATTCCTAAAACTGTCTTTTGAACTCGGTTTGGGAATTACGAGTTCGATGTAGTACCTATCGGATTGACCAATGCGCCGGTAGTATTCATGAGCCTCATGCATGGTGTATTCCATAAATAATTAGACCTCTTTGTACAAGTCTTTCTAGATGATATCCTCATGTATTCCAATAACGAAAGAGAACATGAGGAACAATTACGAGTAGTGTTGTCCTGCCTTAGAGAGAACAAATTGTATGGGAAGTTGTTGAAGTGTTCCTTCTTCCATAAATAAATTCATTATTTAGGTCATATCATTTCCGGTGAAGGAATCTCTGTGGACCCTAAAAAGGTAAAGGCCATTATGGAATGGCCAGTGCCAAAAAATGATCATGAGGTAAGAAGCTTCATGGGGTAGTAGGTTATTATCGGAGATTTCTGGAAGGGTTCTCTAAAATAGTGAAACCCATCACCACTTTGCAGCGCAAGGGGCTCAGGTATGAATGGATAGAATAATGTGATAGTGCATTCATTGATCTTAAGAGATTATTAACTAGTGAACCAATCCTACGAGTGTCGGATATGGAAAAGGACTTCACAGTCTGCACGGATGCCTCAAAGAAAGGGTTGGGGGTTGTGTTAATGTAGGATGGAGGAGTGATAGTGTATGCATAAAGGAAGTTGAAGCAATGCGAGGAGATTTACGCTACTCATGATTTAGAGTTGGCAGCTATAATGCTAGCTCTGAAACTTTGGAGGCACTATCTAGTGCGGAGAAACTTTGAACTCAAAACGAACCATCAGAGTTTAAAACATGTCTTCACTCAAAGGGATTTGAATGCCAGGCAAAGGAAATGGAGTGAGTTTAGGAGTAAGTACGATTTTTGTATTTCTTACATCGAGGGAAAAGAAAATGTCGTTGCAGATGCCTTGAGTAGGAGACCACGTGTCTTCTCCTTGGTACCCTTAAAATTCAATCTAATGGAACGTGTGTTGACGCAAATCCCTGGAGATAGTTGGTATTTAAAGGTTGCTTCGAACCTCCATAGTGGGAGGCATTTAGATCCAAAGTATGAAGGATATAGACTAGAATTAGATGGACTATTAAGATACAGAGGAAGGATGTACATCCCCAAAAGTGGGGATATTCAAAGCATTATACTGAAGGAATCCCATAGAGCACTATATTTTGCGCATCAAGGTGTGAAGAAAATGTACATAGACATGAGGAAGCTCTTCTTTTGGGTAGGAATGAAGCAAGTTGTAGTACATTTCGTCTCCAAGTGACTAGAGTGTCAACAAGTGAAATTTGACCACCATCACCCGACAGGTCTCCTACAACCACTTGATGTTCCTATGTCTAAGTGGGAAGTCATTTCTATGGATTTTGTTGTGGGGTTGTCACTCACATCTCATAGACAGAATTCCATTCTTGTGATAGTTGATAAGTTAACTAAGAGTGCTCATTTTATTCTAGTTAGAAACACTTATGATGTCATTGATGTGGCATGTGTGTTTGTAAGTGAGGTCATCCATTTTCACGGGATACCCAAGAAGATCATTTCAGATAGGGACTCCAGATTCACTTCTAGGTTTTGGACAAGTTTGCAGTCAACATTGGGGATGCAGTTGAACTTAAGCACAACTTATCATCTCGACACATATGGGCAAACTGAGAGAGTAAATCAAGTCATGGAAGACATGCTCAGGATGTATGTCATGGATAATCAAACCCAATGGGAGAAATACCTACCTTTGGTAGATTTTGCCTACAATAACAGTTTTCGTAGCTCCATCGAAATGCCACCCTACAAAGCTCTGTATGGAAGACCATGCAGAACACCGTTGAGTTGGGAAATATTATAAGACCGAGTAACAGTTGGGCCATAATTGATTCAATATATGGAGGAACATGTGATACAGATTAGGTAGAGACTAAAGGAAGAAAAGGATAGACAGGAAAGTTAAGTCAATGCACACAGGACCGATCAAAGTTATAAAGTGGGAGATCAGGTTTTCATTCGTATCAGGCCTAATAAGAGAACCATTCTGTAACAACCTCCTCATTACGACAACAACTCTGATAACAGGTGCAATTTTTTTTTTTTGTTTAAGGTGTGTGCGCGCGTGTAGAAGTAACAGACACACTTGACTCTACGTCGCCACTCGACATCCAACAAGACACAACCACGAAGTTCATCACAAGAAGACTGAAGGAACACAATGAGTAACTGCAAGCAATATACGACCATAGACATAAGGTGCACAACGCAAACATTTAATGACATACTGGGTTATGCACAGTACGAACACAAAGGGAAGAATCCATAGTAGTAGATCTTACTATTTCTGCATAGGAAAGCAGGGTGTTTAATCTTAGTTCGCTGCTTCGGAGAGAGAGAAGGTCAGATAGGCTCCTGGCTGACTGCTCAGGAAGAAACTAGTAATCTCCGTCAGGTGTGTCGCAAGAGTGGAAACCCTGCCTTTAAAGGGCCCGAGACTCTTGATACGGCACTGGATTCCTTACACAAAATAATCACACACACAAACATATTCCTAAGGTTACCTGGGGGTGTCTACATCCCACCCGACACACAGTCCCAACACACGGAAGGTTTATCAACCAAGTACAACTTTATCTAAAGGAACAACACCCTCATTACCGACTCAGAAAATGTCTTGTACTTAATCAAGGTTATTACACCATAAATGTTTATTAATAACAATAAAAGTTACAATAACTCTGCCATGAAATATTAAACACCTTACATTTATATTACGTATCCGGGCCATGATTTACAATTTCAATACCTCTTATATGCTACAACCATAAAGTTGTGATGACCTTACATGATAAAAACATTTCAAATAACCATGAGGATCTCACAATTCGAGGATCATAAAATTTCAATAATAATGCAATATTAACAATGACATTCATTTCTGTAAGTTATCTACTCAACACTACACTCTATAATATGTTGCAAAAAAATACTCTTACATATTCCAGAATCAATATGAAACCATTGCATTACCGTTACATATCCCCTTAACATTATAAAATACAGTCTCCATACATACCGATTACCATATCCATTTACATGATTAATGTATCAATTTACATGATTACCGTATCAATTTACATTACTCAAAACAGTATAATGTTAGTAACCTTTCCACCCAAATGACAACACCCTTACCCTATTGTCAAAATATAGAAATAACATCATATTTATCATTAACCTCATATTTAAACATAACCATGTAACGCCGTATTTAAAAATGACAACATATACAATGACAATATTAAAATGACAATATTTAAAAAGGACCATATATAAAAATAACAATATTAAAAAATGGCAATATATAAAAATAACAACATTTGAGAAGACAATACATAAAGAAATAACATCATATGTATAATTATCGGTGACACTAAACCTACAAAAATACTACCCTATAGTAACGACGACCTGGCATTTATCGCAACATTACATGACCTTAACCTCCCACCACCAAATTGCCTTGAAGAATGGGCTTTCTATAAATGATAACATTAACAATTCTGACGCAACAGAAGCGTGAGGATAGGCGACCATTCTAGTTAGCCCAGTAAGGAAGGGAATCGACAACCACTAAAATTTTATAAATCTGAAGACTGTGAAAAACAATTATATAAGAAAAAGACTCCTGGTTGTCTTTCATTACCAGCCACCAATGCATTAAAGACAAACGTAGGCAGTTAAGGCGAGAGGTAATAAGGCACAGAGGTTTTTATTACCAACACGTTAGGGCACAGAGGTAATAGCCACACACCATAAATGTGGATGCAACAACTGAAAATCAATGCAGGAAGGGTTATCCTAGAACGCAGACCCCCAAAAAAACGCAGGGATCCTCAAGGGAATTGCCAGAACGATTTTAAGGACAGAAATCCAATACACTCCATGAAATTATAGTATCAACAAAGATCGGGGATAAAAATGGAAAGCTCACGGTGACATATAGAATGCCAGCACAAAACGCTCACAGGCAAAGGAAAACGCCCCCGAAAATGAATTCGCCCACCGAGGATGAATGCGCCCATAGAGAAAACAAATGCCCACAGAGAGATGGAAACGCCCAATAGAAACAAACTCCCCCACAGAGATTAGAACTCCCACACTCACAAATAATGCCCACATTAAATCAATGCCAACAACAACACAATGCCCACAGGAAGATATAACGCCCACAAAATGTAAATGCACCAACAGAAGGTAAAAACACCATGGTTGAAAGGTCAACGCCCAACCTTCACGTTCGCTAAATCACAGAGATTGCAGAGATGCTAAGGAGTGTGACTAACAGATTGTAACCGGTTTTAAAAAAAACAAAAGGCAACCTCTCCCTTGCACATTCAGGGAAGAACAACAGAACGCAGGAGGACAAACTTCACAACAACAACCATTGTTAAGCTCACCCGAGGAAGAATTTACACAACAAAGTCATGGGTTAACACAGGGAAGGGGCAGAATGGAATCACCCCTTTTTCTTTTATCTATTTAAAACAAAGGCAAATAAAACTTTGTTTACAGAGGCATTGAACATCAGTAACCAATTCATTATGTGAGGTTCTCAATAGCTATTAGTTGCAATTATTTACCCCCTCCAAAACCCTAGATATAAATATGTACATGATTTCCCCCACAATACTTATCACAAGAGAACTTTTAGATAAAAATAGTAGTTGCAACAACTACGCTTATAGTTTCCGAGTAGAAAAACATGACAGCCACTAAATCTAATCACCAACAATATTTTGATTCAGCATATATCATAGTGCATCATATTATACCAATTTAAAAACAAAACCATATCGTTGCCTTAACTCCCGCCTCGAACGATGACCACGCTCTATGTCGCTCCTTCTCCGTGTCGCTCCCTCTCGCCGACCGTAGAGACTACACCGGTACCTCCCAGCCAAATGCTAGGGGTACTCTGCTTCCCCCTTATCCCCCCGAATCGCAAAGGGGCCACGCAAATCCAGAAGGTATGCCTAGATTCCTAGCTCACCCCCGCAAGGCTGAGGTACCACTCCAATACAAGCTGAGAAATTCCCAAATCCTCACAAGAAATCAGTCCAGTCACAATTCGACAGCATATCAATACCTAACAACCCGATCCCCTTTTCCCCTCATCCCCCTTTCTTTTATAGAGTTTTGAGCCCCACATTTATTTTTAAGTTTTAAAGAAAACCATCCAAAAACTCTCTGTTGTACAAGTGTCATTCATCCCCCACGTTTCTCCAAAATTAATTTCTTTAACTTATTAATTATCTATGTTTCCTTTTTTTACTTAGTTTCCCTATTTTTTTATTAATCCCTTCTTTAAAACCAAAAAGGTAAATGCGCTAATGCATCTTTTCATTTTATTTTTAAATTCATACTTTTTATACTCCCACTAGTTAAATAATTTTATTACTATTGGTTCAGTCTGAGTTTATGTCTGAGTTTTAAGGAAAATAGTTTAGTCCCTTAAGCATTCAATTTATTCACAGAAGGTTATGCATTATGTCAATCAAAACTATGGCTTTCGGTATTCGTTTATTTATGAATTAGTTTAATTTTAAAAAAACTATTGCGTTCATATGGGAGTTATGCTTTAAAAGTTTTTATAAGGTTATGTAATTGACAAAAGTCGGGTTTTCATAAAAGTTATGCTTTCAAATGTGTTAATGAACTCTCATTGAAAGTTGTGTTTAAATAAGGAGATGCCTTCAAAGAAATTTATTGTCTGAGTTAACTAAAACTGTAATTTATGTATATTTATATTTTTAAGAAAAGATATGTTTCAATTTGAATAAACGTTATGAGTTCATTAAAAGTTAAATGATTGAAAAAGATTATGAAATCTTGTATCCGTTGATATATTGGTTGTATAGTCGGATGAAGTTAACGTTAATAAATCCAAGAACTAGAGCTCAAGTACGTTATAAAAATTGTATTCTCATTGCACTGCATTGAGGTGTGAACTCTAGCCTAAAATCTCATAATGATGTTTGCTTAATTATTTTAATGGTTATTAGGGTTAATTGCTATTAATAATGATATTTGGGGTATAGGATTAGGTCAAGATTCATTGGAGCTATTTCATTTAGAATTAGAGTTAGTCTCTTTTTAGAGTTAGAGTTAGGGCCTTTTTCCTTAATTGCTATTAATAATGATATTTGGGGTATAGGATTAGGTCAAGATTCATTGGAGCTATTTCATTTAGAATTAGAGTTAGTCTCTTTTTAGAGTTAGAGTTAGGGCATTTTTCCTTAGAGTTAGAGTTAGGGCCTTTTTCCTTAGGTTTAGATTTTGAACTGGGCGACACTGGGTTAGGGAAGTTGTTTAAGGATTTCTTAAGGCGTTATTGTCTTAGGGATATTTAGGGTTGTTTCCTTCATCCACATCAATGCGACATGCCCTTCAGGACGCACCACGTGCTCCAAGGGTGCCACTCGCCTCGTTCATTTCTTTTGCGCGACGTACCCTTCAGGATGCACCACGTGCTCCAAGGGTGCCACTCACTTCTTGTGTTTCTTTTGTGCGCCGTGCCCTTTAGGATGCACCACGTGCTCCAAGGGTTCCACTCGCCAACTCGACTGATTGGTAGACATCTATAACCCTTGGAGTCAACACTCTGCAAGGTGAACTTGTGGGAGACTAAGGGCTCTAAGGAATAAGTCCCCAGCCTTATTGCGCGCCCCTTAGAATCATCGTGAGAGACTGTCGCAGTCTTCCCTCATGGCATCGTGGATCCACTCGAACTAGGTAATCATTAACCTACAGTTCGAGCCATGGCAGGAGTGCTAGTAGGCGGTGGCAGGGTTGTTGTCCACCCCTCTCCCTCAACCTCTCTGGAAATTGTGTGTGGCCCCTTTACTCCATATGTGAGTTTGGTCGGCAAGCTATCGTCAGCCTGCATTATCAACAATCATGTCAGAACATGTCAACATCATATCATCAGATCAAAGAAATATCACAGTAAATAAATCAACCCAAATATCACACTCCCTGACTCAATCCGGAGTCCAAGGGGATTCCACCGATGCCTCTACATCCTCAAGGTCCGAAACCCTGCACACTCAATGAAACTGAGTCAGCAGCACCTATCTACATCGAAGTAGTAAAAAAATCATGTCATCTATCATAATGCATCATAATCAAGGATAAATAGTTTAACATCATAAAAGTCGAGATCACTTGAAAGCAAGTGTCCTCAAAGAATAAGTTTTCTCAATGCGCCAGAGCAGGATGTTACACATTCAGTTTGGGAAGGGGACAAAGTTGTCACCTCGATTTATAGGACCGTTCGAAATCCAATAGAAAATTGGACCCATTACCTATCGTTTCGTACTGCCACCCCACTTGCATAAAGCTCACAATGTTTTTCAAGTATCTGTTCTACGTCATTATGTTGCTGACGAGTCACATAAACTAAATTAGAAGGAATTGCAGGTATCAGATGCGGGAACCCTCATGGTAGAACCATTACGCATATTGGACCATAGAGTCTGAAATCTTAGGAACCATTTAGTAGACCAAGTTAAGGTCCAGTGGGACAAGTATAGTCCAGGATATGCTAGTTGGGAAATGTAACATCCCGCTCGGGTGCACTGAGAAAACCTATTATTTGAGGACACTTGCTCGCAAGTGATCTGGAATTTTCTGATGTTAAAACATTTATACTCGATTATGATGCGTTATGATAGATGACATGATGTATTACTATTGTTATATATAGGTGTTATTGACTCAGTTTATTTGAGTGTGCAGGGTTTTTGACCTGGAGGATGCAGAGGCATCGACGGAACCCTTGGACTTTGGATTGAGTCAGGGAGTGTGATATTTGAGTTGATTTATTACCATGATATTTATTGATTTGATGATACGTTGTTGACATGTTCTGACATGATGGTTGATGATGCAGGCTGATGATAGCTTGCCGACCAGACTCACATATGGAGTAAAGGGGCCACACATGATTTCCAGAGAGGTTGAGGGAGAGGTGTGGACAGCAGCCCTGCCACAGCCTACTAGCACTCCCTCCATGGCTCGAACTGTAGGTTAATGATTACCTAGTTCGAGAGGATCCACGATGCCGTGAGGGAAGACTGCGACAGTCACTCACGATGATTATAAGGGGTGTGCAATAAGGCGGGGGACTTATTCCTTAGATCCCTTAGTCTCCCACAAGTTCACCTGGCAGAGTGTTGACTCCAAGGGTTATAGAGGTCTACCAATCAGTCAAGTCAGCGAGTGGCACCCTTGGAGAATGTGGTGCATCCTGAAGGGCACATCGCGCAACAGAAGCAAACGAGGCGAGTGGCACCCTTGGAGCACATAGTGTGCCCTAAAGGGCACGTCACATTGATGATGATGATGAGACAACCTATATGACCCTAAGACCTTAACACCTGATGAAATTCTTAAAACGACTCCCCTAATTAATTGTCGCCCAGTTCAAATCTAAACCTAAATTTAAAACATCTCTAAGATAAAATTTTGATTAGACTTAAGAGAAGACCCTCCAAAAATAAACTTAAGGACGTAAACTACAACCCTCCTAAGTGTTAGTTAAAGTCTTCTTAAAATTAAAGGGGGTAAAGTAATGAGGGAGATAAATTAAGTGAAACCCATGGCTTTTAAATTATAAGGAAGAATTAAAATTATTAAAGTGTGGGAGTATAAAAGTTAGGATTTTAGAAATACAATG
>ML779473.1:732379-745131 GCA_009831015.1 Picea engelmannii
TCGGGGTTTTCAATGTTAAGTGATTTGGAGATTTCAAACTCTCGATCGCCGATTCTCCGATGGAGCCTCCAGGCTGCCACACGTCCACACGAATAAACGGTCCAGATCCCTGCTTGTTTTTAACGGCTGCGATTAAATCGCGAAATCGCATATCGCGATATCCGGGTTTTCAATGTTAAGTGATTTGGATATTTCAAACTCTCTATCGCCGATTCTCCGATGAGTTTATCTCCTCTATCGCCGATTCTCCGATGAGTTTATCTCCTCTATCGCCGATTCTCCGATGAGTTTATCTCCTCTATCATCGATTCTCCGATGAGTTTATCTCTCTCGCAGCTTCAACAGATCTGACGGTCCTGGTTCTTTCGGGAAATTTAGATGGGATCCAACGGTCACTGACTCTTCTTCCTTTTTCCTCTTTAAGTTCTTGCTGTGCGCGTTTTCTTCAAGGTTGTTCCTCCTGAGCTTTTACTTCTAAATCCCTACGGGGTTTTATCCTTCTTATCCTACTGTCTCTACTGTTGCCATTAATGACAACAACCATCACTGCATTCTATCCACTGAATTTGCCAACAATAAAATCATTCTGCTGTAATTCTGGACTGTGCAAATTTAAATGATGGTGCGGGAATGTGTAATTTTTATATTTGTTGTTATGTAATTCTTGACCGTGGGTTGTTTTTGGGGCGATCCATTCTGTGGGCGTTTCTTTATTTATTGTGGGCCTTCCGTGGTGGGCATTTCATCTTATAAAACTTTGGTCATGTCTTTTAAATTTACTGTCATTCATTTGCTTAAACTACGGTCATTTCGTTGGTGTCTCCTGGCAATTCGTTTTAATCTCTGGCAAATCGTTTTAATCTCTGGCAATTCATTTTAATCTCTGGCAATTCGTTTTAATCTCTGGCAATTCATTTTAACCTCTCGAAAATCATTTTAACCTCTAGCAATTCGTTTTAATCTCTGGCAATTCATTTTAACCTATGGCAAATCGTTTTAACCTCTGGCAATTCGTTTTGACCTCTGGCAACTCATTTTAATCCCTGGCAAATCGTTTTAACCTGGCAGTTCCTTTTAATCCTGGCAATTCATTTTCATTTTACCTTCTGTCAATTTGTTTTAACCTAGCAGTTCATTTTAATCCTGGCAATTCGTCTGTGTTTAACATCCTTTCTAGTTTTATGAATCTTGCCATTGAGATTTGGATTTCATGTTGTTAGTCTTCGGTTCACCAATGAATATTGAGATTTGGATTTAATGTTTATAATTTTTTTTTATTTTAGTTTTGAATCAGAGATAACTGTGATAATTATTGTTTGTGGACTCGTTTGAATCATTCAGACCAGCCATTCTCCTTAGTTTAACGCTGAGATCCACGATGGACTTTTTGCTAGAAAGGAAATAAAAATAAAAATGTCTCTAAAACTTTGACCAGTGGCTTTGCAAAACCTTCCACAGAGATTACAGTAGAGAAACCATGATTACTTGGTATGTGCACACATTTTGGACCTTCTCTATAACTATTAATATAATGATAGAGTGAAAATGATTTGGTCATCTAATTTCTATGCTCTGTATTGGTTATTGCTTCGTAAATCTCATGAAACAGTCATCTTGGTGATCCATTGGCCGTGTAACTGGTGGTTGTAGCGCTTACGAGCCTCTGTGCTTGTCACTTTCGTTGTTATCGTTTGTAAATCTCCTCGGATCTGCCACTCTTGGTGATCATATCTGTCCTGTCATATGATGGTTGAAACACATACCGGCCTATGTGCGTGGTTACAGTCACTGCTGTGTAAATTATTATATTTCTGGTGAGTATATAGAGCAATTTTTACTGTGGAAAAAGGATGCATGATAACCTTATCCTTGCTATATTTAAATACTATGGGAAAATTAAATACCTTAGATATGCGTGAATCTTCGCGCACCTATTGCTTCAGAATCGTTAGAGTAGGGAGATGAATATTAAATGTTGTCATTTAGAAAGTCAGTTTCCATTCTATATTCAAACGTTGCAATAGATTATAGAAGGTTGTATTTAAATTTAAATATTAATGTTGAAAAAGAAAGTTTAATATGTTCATTTTAGAAAGTCGGTTTTCATTCTATATTCAAACGTTGCAATAGATTATAGAAGGTTGTATTTAAATTTAAATATTAATGTTGTAAAAGCAAGTTTAATGTGGTCATTTTAGAAAGTCAATTTTCATTCTATAATTAAATGTTGCAATAGATTATAGAACGTTGTAATTAATATTAAATATTAATGTTGTAAAGCAAGTTTAATGTGGTCATTTTAGAATGTCAGATTTCATTCTAAAATTAAATGTTGTAATCGATTATATAATGTTGTATTTAATATTAAATATTAAATGTTGTAATGCATATTTAATGGGGTCATTATAGAATGCTAGTTTTCATTTATAATTAAATGTTGTAATAAATTATTGGCGGTTGTATTAAATGTTGTAATTAAGATTAATGTTGAAATTAGAGAATGCCAGATTTGTATATTTAAAGATAGAGTTATTGATATACTGTTCTTAATCATGTGAGAGTAAGGATCTTGCAACATCAACTAAAAGGTGATGTCCAGATTAGAAATTTATCCATGTAATGTGGTGGGTTACTAAATTGCAAGGTTATTGAAATGCTATGTCATGGCATCGGTACCTTGCTGAAGTCTCTTGTCATTACATTTTGTGCGGAGTAATTTCAGTATAATATATCGTTAATTTATGTAAAGGCAGGGTTAGTTCTTTATAAATAAAACGAAAGGTTAGTTCTTTTTAAAATAAAATGAAAGGTTAGAGTTGATATCATTAAAACGTAATAACATTGTCATTTTATTAAAATGCTAAGGAATTTAGTGTTGACAACTTATAAAATGAAGGGTGCCCTGAGCTAAGTACCATAAACTTTTAAGATTTAGTAAATGAGGAAAGTTGTTGAATTGAAATAATGTTGAACTTTGGTGTTCATTGTCGGAGTCCTTCTTGTCGTGCGCCTTCCGTAAAGGACGCAGTCATTCTTCTTGTTTATGTTGTACTTGATAGTATTCAGTTGGTTGCTTGGTCGGATGTGTCGGGCGGGATATAGACACCTCTTGTAGCTTAGTATATATGTCTGTATGTATTTCCGGTGTAAGGAATCCAGTGTTGTATCAAGAGTCTCGGGCTGTTTAAAGGCACAGTTTCCACTCTTGCGACACACTCTGAGCCGTATCAGTAGTCTCGGGTTGTTTAAAGGCACAGTTTCCACTACTGCAACTCCCTAAAAGATTTATTAGTTTCTGCCTGAGAAATCGGCTAGGAGCCTGTCTAATCTTCTTTCGAGAAGACATAAGACTAAAAGCCCTGCTTTTCTGTGCAGAAATAGTAAACTCTACTGTTGAATTCTTCCATCTGTGACTGTAATGTACTTAACACCTGGTGTCATTTTCTTCTTATAGCTGCTAGTTGTACGCCTTATGTCTAGGGGAATTTATTTCTTGTTGTCAATGTGATATGTCTTGGTCGTCTTGTTGTGTTCGTCTTTCTTGCGTCTTGTTCTAGGTTGGGTTACTAGTTTCTGCCTGAGCAGTCGGCCAGGAGCCTGTATAATCTTCTTTCGAGAAGACATAAGACTAAACGACCTGCTTTCCGGCACAGAAATAGTAACCCTAACACCATGTATTCTTCCCTCTGTGTTCTTACTGTGCACCCCCAGTATGTCTTAATGTTTGTGTTGTGCGCCTTATGCCTACGGTCATATATTGTTGCAGTTACTCGTTGTGTGACTTCAGTCTTCTTGTGCTGAACATCGTGGTTGCGTCTTGTTGGTTGTCGAGTGGGGACGTAGAGTCATGTGTGTTTGTTACTTCTACATGCGCGCACACACCTTAAACAAAAAAAACAATTTTCATGTTTTCAGAGTTGTTGTCGTAACGAGGAGTTTGTTACATATGGTATCAGAGTCGGTTCGACCCGCGACTTGGGATTCGCTACGGCTTTCGTTGACATGATTATAGTTGATTATTATGTTGTTGATTGAGTTGATTGTGTGTGTGCAGGTAATCATGGTTAGAGGATGTCGCGGAGGCAGACGAAGGGGTTCTAGGGGAGGAGGCGGGATGCCTCTAGCAGAATCCACGCCTGAGGGGTCTAACCCCCAGGGAGGTGAGCAGGTTCTCGGACAGGAGTAGATCGCAGTCGGGGATGTCGTGGGGATGATGAGATATTTTCAGCACATGTCCGAGGCGCTGATCAGCCGATTGGACAGAGATGAGGCCAGGGTGTCGACACCTGCTGAGGTTCCGCCGCGTGCACCGGCCGTTACAGGTAGCATTCACCGTGAACTTGAGAAGGTAAAATTTCCCGAGTTCTTTGGTGCCCCGGATGGCGCAGCCGCTGAGGCATGGTTGGAGAATATGGCGATGTGCTTCGCACTGTGCGATTATACCTCCAACATGAAGGTCCGCATGGCGGTCTTTCAATTGAAGGGGAGCGCTCTTCTATGGTGGAAGACGCTCCTACCATAGCTGAACATGGTCGTTGAAGATGTGTCATGGGAACTGTTCGAGGAACGGTTCTGAGAGAGGTATCTTTCAGAGGAATTCATTTAGCGTCAACTCAATGAGTTCAACGCATTACGACAGGGAGGTCGTACGGTGCCCGAGTATGAGGCACGTTTTATGGAGCTGTTCCGGTATGCTCTGCACCTGAACACTAAGAGTCTCAATGTCAACAGTTTCGTGTTTGGCCTTAACGAAATCCTGCGTGCAAAGTTTAGGATTCTGATGCCTCAAACCTTTCATGACGTTGTCCAAAAGGCCCTCATAGCAGAGGAGGATCTTATCAGCGGGGGTCATACTAGGACTCCAGCGAGACCTGCAGGGTAGGGTTCATATGGTACGCCGCAGCAGCAGACACCAGTGAGACATACAATGGGGTATCGTGGCTTCCAGAGGGGATCCACGTTCACTACACCTCGATGACCACCGCCTCAGTAGTGGACACCTTATCGAGGACCACAACACCAGCAACATCGTCGACCGCAGCAGCAATAGTTTAGGCTTGTTCAATAGAACAGACCGGGTTTCCAGGCCAGTGGGCCGTCATCCTCTACTTCGGGTACCAGGACTACTAGGCCGAAGAAGGGGTGTTGGGTGTGTGGGGAGCCACACTACCAGCACGAGTGTCCTATGGAGAGGACCAGAGCATCCGGATCAGTCGGACCCACTACAGTGGGAGATATGGGCAAGGCCCATCGGATTCACGCAGCGGTGAATAACCGCCTGGCAGAGCACCAGTTGACTGTGCTCAAGATGACAGGTACCGTCACTGACCAGACCCTTAGTATTTTGATAGACCCTGGTGCTACTGAGAGTTTCATTTCTGGTGCAACACTAAAAAGGATTAAGGTAAAGGCGGTCGAACAGGATGAGTTTAGCTTCGTAGAGATGGATTCTGGAGCTAAACAGAAGGTTGGAGGAAGGGTCACAGGCTGTGCCCTTTCCCTGGGAGAGTTTGTCACTAGGGTCAACTTGTACGTCACAATATTAGGGTCTTATGATGTCATGATTGGTATGGATTGGTTGGAATCGCATGAGGCGATACTCAACTGCAAGACGAAACGGTTGAACTTGGTCGATGATGAAGGACAGAGACAGGTGATTGTAGGACGGAACCAGGGAGTATCCCTGAGGTTCATCTCTTCCTTACAGTTACGAAAGAGTATGCGCAGGGGGTTCAAGCTTTATGTGATCCTTGCGCTAAATGAAAATGGAGTAGCAGAAGGTCTAGAACACCTTCCAGTGGTGAAGGAGCTTGTGGACGTATTTCCAGAGGAGTTACCTGGGATGCCACTAGAAAGAGAATTGGAGTTTACTATAGACCTGAAATCGGGGACCGAACCGATAGCAAGAACTCCTTATTGGATGTCGACCCCAGAGTTTCAAGAGTTAAAAATGCAACTGAAGGAGTTGTTGGACCTGGGACTGATACGTCCTAGTGTGTCTCCGTGGGGTGCACCAGTTATTTTCATTCGGAAGAAGGATGGATTGTGGAGGCTTTGCATTGACTACCGTCAACTGAACAAGGCTATGATCAAGAATCAATATCCCTTACCAAGAATTGATGATCTGTTCGATCAAATGAAGGGTGCGACGATGTTCTCAAAGATCGATTTGCAATCAGGGTATCACCAGTTACGGATCAAGGAGGATGACGTCCCAAAGACCGCTTTCAAGACAACATTTGGACATTACGATTTTACTGTTTTATCGTTTGGATTGACAAATGCCCCAGGGGTATTCATGACTTTGATGAACAGGGTGTTCCGCAAGTACTTGGACAATTTCGTCCAAGTATTCATTGACGATATTTTGATCTACTCTCAGACGACAGAGGAGCATGACGAGCACTTGCGCTTGGTACTACAGTGTTTACGAGAGCACAAATTGTATGGGAAGTTGTCCAAATGCTCTTTTTATCAATCGAGGATTCACTACTTAGGGCATGTCATCTCCGACGAAGGTATTGTCGTGCATCCAGCCAAGGTCGAGGCTATTATGGAATGTCCTGTGCCGAAAAATGTCACAGAAGTGCGTAGTTTTATGGGTTTAGCAGGATACTATCGACGGTTTGTCGAGGTATTTTCAAAGATAGCAAATCCGATCACGGAATTGCAGAAGAAAAACAAGAAGTTTGTTTGGACAGAGAAATGCGCGGAAGCATTTCGGAGGCTTAAAGAGTTGTTGACAACCGCGTCGATACTAAAGGTCCCTGACATGGACGCAAACTTCTTGGTATGCACTGACGCATCCAAGGAAGGTTTAGGCAGAGTCTTGATGCAGGACGGACGAGTGATTGCTTACATTTCGAGAAAACTGAGAAGGCATGAGGAGAATTACGCGACGCACGATTTGGAGTTATTAGCCATCGTTTATGCCTTGAAGATTTGGAGACACTACCTTGTTGGATGAAAAATTGAATTAAAGACTGATCATTGTGGACTACAACACATTTTCACGCAAAGCGACCTGAACGCGCGACAACGACGTTGTTCGTAATTGCTTAGCGAGTACGACTTTGAGATTACTTACATAAAGGGAACAATGAACCGAGTGGCGGATGCTTTGATTCGGAGGCCACACATCTTTTCGGTGTTACCTCTTCAGACAAATCTACGTGAGAAGATTCTCACCTTACAGTGTGATGATGACTGGTACAAAGAAGTCAAGGATTTTATCGAACAAAACACAATGGTGGTACCACGATATGAGGGATATTCATTTGATAGCGATGGTTTATTGAGGTTTAGAAGTCAGATTTACGTACCGCCAAGCGACGAGTTGAGGATGTTGATCCTGAGCAAGGCTCATAGAGAAGTTTACATGGCTCACCCAGGAGTTACAAATATGAGGGCAGACCTTAAACCCTTATTCTTCTGGAAGGGAATGAAGGCCGACATAGTCAACTTTGTGGCTAGATGTCTCGAGTGTCAGTAGATAAAGGCTGAACATAGACACCCGACAGGATTAATTCAACCGCATACCATTCCAGAATCGAAATGGGAAGTTATTTCGATGGATTTTATTGTTGGATTGCCACTGACGGCAAGGAGACACGACTCGATTTTTGTAGTACTAGACACTCTGACAAAGAGTTCTCACTTTATTCTTGTGAGTACGACATATCAGGCACCTGACATAGCAAGATTTTTCATCAGTGAGATTGTGAGGCTGCATGGCGTGCCTAAAAATATTATATCCTATCGAGGATCGATGTTTACTGGACGAGTTTCCAAGAGGCCTTGGGAACCCAACTTAATTTTAGTACTGCGTATCACCCAGAGACTGACGGACAGACAGAACGTATGAACCAAACCTTGGAAGACATGTTGCGCATGTACGTGATGGACCAACAAAAGCGTTGCGAGGAATTTTTACCACTAGTAGAGTTCTCTTACAACAACAGTTACCAGAGCACCATTAAGATGGTGCCTTTTGAGTTTCTTTATGGGAGACCATGTCAGACGCCCATGAGTTGGGATTGGCTTGAGGATAGGGTCCTGGTGGGACCAGAAGTGATCCAAGAAATGGAAGAGAAAATGCAAACCATAAGACAAAGGATAAAAGAAGCGCAGGATCGACAGAAGAGTTATGTCGATGCGCACTGAGTCGACCGTAGTTACGAGGTCGGCGATCGATTCTTCTTGCGGGTTAAACCGCATAAGAGTTCGATCAAGTTTGGAAAGGGAGCTAAACTATCTCCTAGGTTCGTGGGACCTTTCGAGATTGTGGAGAGAAAGGGGCCCGTGGCCTATCGACTAGCTTTGCCTAATTCTTTGAGGCGTATGCATGATGTTTTTCATGTATCTGTTTTGAGACATTATATTAGTGATCCTACACACGTGATTGACATGAGTTCCTTGCAAGTATCAGACGAGGGAGTGCTCATAGCTGAGCCAGTCCGCATTTTAGATCATCGTGTTCGACAGTTACGACGTCGAACGATAGATTAGGTCAAGGTCCAGTGGGACAGTTATAGTCCGCACTCGGCGTCCTGGGAGGACGCATATGATATGCGCCAACAATTTCCATTTTTGTTTGATAGATAGACTTATGATATTGTGGTACATTTATTTTGGCATTTATACTGAGAAACTTCGGGATGAGGTTTAGACCAAGAGGGGGTGTATGTAACATCCCGCTCGGGCTCACTGAGAAAACCTATTATTTGATGACACTTGATCGCAAGTGATCTGGACTTTTCTGATGTTAAAAAATTTATACTCGATTATGATGCGTTATGATAGATGAAATGATGTATTATTATTGTTATATACAGGTTCTATTGACTCAGTTTATTTGAGTGTGTAGGGTTTTTGACCTGGAGGATGCAGAGGCATCGACGGAACCCTTGGACTCCGGATTGAGTCAGGGAGTGTGATATTTGAGTTGATTTATTACCATGATATTTATTGATTTGATGATACATTGTTGACATGTTCTGACATGATGGTTGATGATGCAAGATGACGATAGCTTGCCAACCAGACTCACATATGGAGTAAAGGGGCCACACATGATTTCCAGAGAGGTTGAGGGAGAGGTGTGGACAACAGCCCTGCCACAGCCTACTAGCACTCCCTTTGTGGCTCGAACTGTAGGTTAACGATTACCTAGTTCGAGAGGATCCATGATGTCGTGAGGGCAGACTGTGACAATCGCTCACGATGATTCTAAAGGGCCCGCAATAAGGTGGGGGCCTTATTCCGTAGAGCCCTTAGTATCCCACAAGTTCACCTGGCGGAGTGTTGACTCCAGGGGTTATAGAGGTCTACCAATCAGTCAAGTCAGCGAGTGGCACCCTTGGAGCACGTGGTGCATCCTGAAGGGCACGTCGCGCAAAGAAATACAAGTCGGCGACTGGCACCCTTGGAGCACATGGTGCATCCTGAAGGGCACATCGCGCAACAGAAGAAAACGAGGCGAGTGGCACCCTTGGAGCACGTAGTGTGCCCTGAAGGGAACATCGCATTGATGATGATGATGAGACATCCTAGATGACCCTAAGACCTTAACGCATGATGAAATTCTTAAAATGACTCCCCTAATTAATTGTAGCCCAGTTCAAATCTAAACCTAAATTTAAAACATCTCTAAGATAAAATTTTGATTAGCCTTAAGAGAAGACCCTCCAAAAATAATCTGAAGGACGTAAACTACAACCCTCCTAAGTGTTAGTTAAAGTATTCTTAAAATTAAAGGGGGTAAAGTAATGAGGGAGATAAATTAAGTGAAACCCATGGCTTTTAAATTATAAGGAAGAATTAAAATTATCAAAGTGTGGGAGTATAAAAGTTAGGATTTTAGAAATACAATGAAAGGTTTAATAAGTGCATTTATCTTTTTGGGTTTTAGAAAAAAATAAAAAATAAAAAAAAATAAAGGAAAGGAACAATTAATAGAAATAAGGAAACTTGTAATAAAGGAAACTTAATAAAGGAAAGTAAGGAAACATAGGGTAAAAAGCAAAAAGGAATCAGCAGTTAAGGAGTTACTAAAAATCAACAACTTCATTTAGGAAAGTTATTAAAAGCATGAGAGGGGATTTAGGAACCCTAGGAGTAATTTTAGGAGCGACTATAGGTGGGAAAGGGAAATGAGTCTTTTAATATTTTTAAAGAAAATAAATTTTGGAGAAACGTGGGGGATGAGTGACACTTGGACGACAGAGAATTTTTAGAGGATTGCCAATAAAACTTAAATTAATAATGATTTAGGAAAGTAGGTGGGTCTCAAATTCTATAAAAGAAGGGGAAAATGGAGAAGATGGGTGAACGGTTAGCGTAACGTTATGCTGCCGGATTGTGGCTTGATTTTTTGCTTGTGAGGAGTTGGGAATTTCTCAGCTATTTGGAGTGGTAGCTCAGCCTTGGAGGCGAGTTGAGAAGCTAGTCTTATCTCTGGATCTTGTGTGGCCCCTTTGCGGCTCGGGGGGCTAAGGGGGAAGCAGAGTACCTCTAGCGATTGGCTGGGAGGTACCGGTGAGGTCTCTATGGTCAGCAAGCAGGAGCGGCAAGGAGCACGGGACATCAATCGATGCGCGGACATCAATCAAGACGGTCGAAAGGGAAAAAGGTACGCGCGTTATTTGGTAGTAGAATGCTTGGATGTGAATCTTCGTTGTAATATTGTTGCTGTATATCCTTTTCATTCATCGCTCTGGACTATATAAAATCATTTCTGCTGTAATTCTAGACTGTATAAAATCATTCTGCTGTAATTCTGGACTGTGAAAATTTAAATGATGGTGCGGGAATGTGTAATTTTTATATTTGTTGTTATGGAATTCTTGACCGTGGGTTGTTTTTGGGGCGATCCATTCTGTGGGCGTTTCTTTATTTACTGTAGGCCTTCTGTGCTGGGAATTTCATCTTATAAAACTTCGGTCATGTCTTTTAAATTTACTGTCATTCATTTGCTTAAACTACAATCATTTCGTTGGTGTCTCCTGGAAATTCGTTTTAATCTCTGGCAAATCGTTTTAATCTCTGGCAATTCATTTTAATCTCTGGCAATTCACTTTAATCTATGGCAATTCATTTTAACATCTGGAAAATCATTTTAACCTCTGGCAATTCGTTTTAATCTCTGGCAATTCATTTTAACCTCTGGCAAATCGTTTTAACCTCTGGCAATTCGTTTTGACCTCTGGCAACTCATTTTAATCCCTGGCAAATCGTTTTAACCTGGCAGTTCATTTTAATCCTAGCAATTCATTTTCATTTTACCTTCTGTCAATTCGTTTTAACCTGGCAGTTCGTTTTAATCCTGGAAATTCGTCTGCGTTTAACATCCTTTCTAGTTTTATGAATCTTGCCATTGAGATTTGGATTTCATGTTGTTAGTCTTCGGTTCAGCAATGAATATTGAGATTTGGATTTAATGTTTGTAATTTGTTTTATTTTAGTTTTGAATCAGAGATAACTGTGATAATTACTGTTCGTGGACTCGTTTGAATCATTCAGACCAGCCATTCTCCTTAGTTTAACGCTGAGATCCATGATGGACTTTTTGCTAGAAAGGAAATAAAAATAAAACTGTCTCTAAAACTTTGACCAGTGGCTTTGCAAAACCTTCCACAGAGATTACAGTAGAGAAACCATGATTACTTGGTATGTGCACACGTTTTGGACCTTCTCTATAACTGTTAATATAATGATAGAGTGCAAATGATCTGGTCATCTAATTTCCATGCTCTGTATTGGCTACTGCTTCGTAAATCTCATGAAACAATCATCTTGGTGATCCATTGGCCGTGTAACTGGTGGTTGTAGCACTTACGAGCCTCTATGCTTGTCACTTTTGCTGTTATCGTTTGTAAATCTCCTCAGATCTGCCACTCTCAGTGATCATATCTGTCCTGTCATCTGATGGCTGAAACACATACCGACCTATGTGAGTGGTTACAGTCACTGCTGTGTAAATTATTATATTTCTGGTGAGTATATAGAGAAATTTTTACTGTGGAAAAAGGATGCATGATAACCTCATCCTTGCTATATTTAAATATTATGGGCAAATTAAATACCTTAGATATGCATGAATCTTCGCGCACCTATTGCTTCAGAATCGTTAAAGTAGGGAGATGAATATTAAATGTTGTCATTTAGAAAGTCAGTTTCCATTCTATATTCAAACGCTGCAATAGATTATAGAAGGTTGTATTTAAATTTAAATATTAATGTTGAAAAAGCAAGTTTAATATGTTCATTTTAGAAAGTCATTTTTCATTCTATATTCAGACGCTGCAATAGATTATAGAAGGTTGTATTTAAATTTAAATATTAATGTTGTAAAAGAAAGTTTAATGTGGTCATTTTAGAAAGTCAGTTTTCATTCTATAATTAAATGTTGCAATAGATTATAGAACGTTGTAATTAATATTAAATATTAATGTTGTAAAGCAAGTTTAATGTGGTCATTTTAGAATGTCAGATTTCATTCTAAAATTAAATGCTGTAATCGATTATATAATGTTGTATTTAATATTAAATATTAAATGTTGTAATGCATATTTAATGGGGTCATTATAGAATGCCAGTTTTCATTTATAGTTAAATGCTGTAATAAATTATTGACGGTTGTATTTAATATTAAATATTAAATGCTGTAATTAAGATTAATGTTGAAATTAGAGAATGCCAGATTTGTATATTTAAAGATAGAGTTATTGATATACTGTTCTTAATCATGTGAG
>ML779473.1:752149-765402 GCA_009831015.1 Picea engelmannii
TATATATATATATATATATATATATATTTGATATTTTTTGAACTCAAAATATCAATTTATTGTCTCATATTTGATTTATCTTATATTGTTTATGATGTTGGAATATATTGTTTATTGTTTCATCTTTGATTTCTGATGTAGGAGCATCACCAACTCAGCAAGCGAGCAAGCACATCAAGCGAAAGACCAACTGGATAAACAAACCCAAAATTTTGAAAGTGCTTTGGGATTGTAGCGCAAGTTTTAAATGATCCTTTATGAAGGAGCGCCTTTTGTATGTTGTATCAGACCTCAAGCCATACACTCTTGTCTGAAATAGATAGGAGACATTTAATAGATTTAATGCAGGTAGATAGGATTTTTATTTCCAGATTAGACAGTTTAGATGGAAGGAGGGAAAACAGATATAGACACCCTCATTATATCATTGTAACATTAGCAGCATTCAGGAATAGAGGAGAAAGCAGAGAACTATGTAGAGAACATCCATGTACAAATATTGAATTAATAGAAGAAAGCTTTGATTCAAATACATGGTTATGTGTCTATTCTCTGTGTATTATGTTTGTGCTCATGAATGTTGGTTGCAACCTGCCCTCGACGGCATGGTCGCTCTCACCAGGACCTTCAACAATGCGGCCCGAAGAGTTAACAACTCTTCGAACTCCTCTCGGGAGTTCCCATCACCCACAGAACACTCCTCGGCAATCTTCCCTTAGGAAATCGGGAAATCGGGGTCTCGCGGTATCGCGAAACTTGCAACACTTTTCTTGTGCCCCAGAACGCCGAAACCCCGAACCCCGATGGTCAACGGTCAACACTTCGGGATGTCGCCACTCGCGCTGTCTATGCTTTGGATTTTCAAACCCCGAGTGTCGAGGTGCCGATTCCCCAATGCGAAGCCACCTGGACTCCACTCAC
Organism: Picea engelmannii; assembly: GCA_009831015.1. Taxonomy (NCBI): domain Eukaryota; kingdom Viridiplantae; phylum Streptophyta; class Pinopsida; order Pinales; family Pinaceae; genus Picea; species Picea engelmannii. The sequence continues at coordinate 753,071 of ML779473.1, forward strand.
TCCCGGGTCCCACGCCACTATATCACTTCTCTCCCACATGCGAATGAGAATCGCGATATCGCGACTTCACCTATTGAAGTTCCTTGCGACGAGAATCGTCGAACACCGAATCCCGACCTTGCGGGATCTTGTGCCACGTGCCTTCATAACGATCGACGACTCCGGTCAAACCGACGAATCGCTACTCGTGATTTCGACATGCATGCAACTCTTGCACTCGCCAACCCCGATATGCCGATGCACGATGGCAACCGAACTCTCTCGTGCACCTGCGAGTTAACCCCTCGAAAGTCCTCCACGATCTGACGGTCTGCGGGATTTCGCGATCCTCCGAGACGATTTTCAAGTCGTCGATTCTCTTCCTCTTGAGAATCCTCCTGCTTCCAAGCTTTCTCTGGGTTCGAATCTCTACCAGGACTGTTCCCACAACCTGAACGAGGAACTATCCCTACTGAGATTAATTCTCTCTGACTCCTTCAGAGATCCCTCGAACACGCTTCCTGTGCTCGAACTTCAACCACTCCCAACAGTACTTGAAGTCTTCCAGGTCCTGCGCTTCACAGTCGCAACAAAACCGGCCTTACCTTTCTCAGAATTGCTACTGAGACTTCAATCCGACCTGCACTCACCTGCACGGTTCGAATAACCAAACACAACTCCGGGATATGAGAATAAGAGTTTAACTGTTGAGCCCCCTCGACGCACTCTATGCGGAGGAATTCGACTGCACTCTATGCAGGAATCTCCTGGCTCAAACAGAGAAACAATTGAAACTCAGTCCCTCATTCCTCAAGTTTCGAACCTGATATGCAATCACATACGCAACATATAGAAGATAAGCATAAAAAGAAGCAAATATGCAACAACATAATATCAACAACACACAGAGATCAAACACATCCATGAAATTGAATCAAAGCTTTCCTATTAATTCAATGTTTGTACATGGAGTTTCTTCACAACTCTCTGCTCTGTTCTTCTTGCTCCTCTATGCTAATGATGAATAACAACCATCTCAATTATACAAGGAGGGTGCCTATATTCGTTTTCCCTCCTAGAAGTGAAACTGTCTAATCTACAGCTAACCTTATCTACCATCATTTAAAACTATTAAATGCCTTCTTATCTATATTACAATACAAGTGCGCTTCATATGAATGCTTTCATTCAAATGACGGTGCAACAATCTTTTCAAAGTAATTCAAAAATGTATGTGTTGGCGTTGTCCAGCTGTTCTTTTCTTTCCACGCGCTGGCTCGCTTGAGGAAGTCGTAGATGCTCCTCCATCATACTCCTCGGCTCAAAAGATTTCATGGGCTCCTGTCCATGAGCTCGTGTACAGTGTGCCCATGCTTCTGAATCACTTCTTATGTTTCCCAGCTGGCATCCTCCACTGGGTGATTTTTCCATTTCACCAGGTACTCAAAATATTGCTTCCTCCTGGTCTTCTTGCCTACTCTTTTATCCAGTATGCACTCCACCTCAGGCTTCTGTGCAACTGGAAATTGCTTCTGCCACTGGATCACTGGTGGTCCATCAGTTCTAGTTCATGCTTCTTCAGTCCTGCATGGGTATAAGTCCGAAATATTGAAAATCGGAGATATCCCAATGCCCTCTGGCAATTCAAGCTCATATGCATTCTCCCCGAACTTCTTCAGGACTCTGCACGGTCCAATTTTCTTCATCTTGAGCTTGTTATATGTCCCCCTTGGGAACCTTTCCTTCCTCAAGTGCGCTAGTACCATGTATCCAACTTCAAACTGAAGTTGTCTTTTCCTCTGATCGGGTATGTGCTTGCATTCCTGATTGAATTTTTGCAATCGTTGCTTCACCTGTGAGTGAAGTTCTTGCATTGCTTCAGCAAATTCCTCAGCTCTCGCGCTGCTAGTTTCAGCCTGTTCTGACTCCCTGAGCTCAGACACTCCTCGCGGATGTGTCCCATACAAAATTTGAAATGGGCTCTAGCCTGTACTTCAATTCACCGAATTTTTGTACGCGAATTCTGCCTGTGGTAGGATCTGATCCCAACTGTTGTGATGCTTAATCACCAGGCTTCTCAACAAATCCCCCGGGCTTCTATTGACCACCTCGGTCTGCCCATATGTCTACAGATGGTAAGCAGAACTAAAAGCCAAATTAGTCCCCAGCTTCTTCCATAGCGTCCTCCAAAAGTGACATATGAACTTCGTGTCTCGATCCGAGACTATGCTTCTCGGCAATCCATGCAATCGGACAGTCTCTTTGAAAAACAAATTCACGATGTGGGTCGCATCACTGGTCTTATGACACGGAATGAAATGTGCCATCTTCGAAAACATGTCCACCACCACAAAGATGGAATCCACTCCTCGCTGCGTTCTCGGTAGACCCAACACAAAGTCCATGCTAATGGCTTCCCATGGCCTCTCAGGTATGGGCAATGGCTGATAGAACCCTATGTTCTGTTTTCGGCCCTTTGTGTGTTGACATATTCGGCACCTGTCAACAAATCGCTTTACATAAGCGCGCATGCTCGGCCAATAATATGATTCGCTCAACTTGGCGAATGTTTTGTCATGCCCAAAATGACCTGCTAAGCCTCCACTGTGCTTTTCCTTCACCAAATTCTCTCTCATAGAGCAATCTGGAATGCACAATTGATTGCCTTTGAACAACAATCCATCCTCGATCAGGTAGTCAATCCACGGACTCCTATCCCTGAGAACTGGGTTCTCGGCTGCTTCGTATGCCTCGCAAAAGTCTGCGTCACCTTCATACATATCCTTTAAATTTTCAAAACCCAAGGTTTTGACCCTGAATTCCCGCAGCGTCAAACATTTCCTGCTCAAGGCGTCAGCCACTTTGTTCGCAGTCCCCGAAATGTGCTTTATCACAAATGTAAAATTCTGCATGTATTCCACCCACTTTGCATGCTTTTGATTCAACTTCTTCTGTTGACTCACAAACTGCAATGTATGGTTGTCACTATACAGAACAAACTCCTTGGGTATGAGATAATGCCTCCACTTTTTCAATGCCTGTATGATGGCATATAACTCTTTATCATATGTGGAGTACTTCATTTTTGCATCATCCAGCTTCTCGCTGTAATATGCAACAGGTCTGTCATCCTGACTCAAGACCCCTCCAACAGCATATCCACTAGCATCACACTTCACTTGGAAGGTCTTGTGAAAATCCGGCAGCACCAGAATTGGCTGCTCAGTAATTTTTCGCTTCAACAAATTGAAGCTCCTTTCAGCCTCTGCTATCCATTGAAAAACTTTATGTCGTTTCTTCATGGTGTCCATCATTGCAGCACTGATTCCACTGAAGTTTCGAATGAACTTTCGGTAGAAGCTAGCCAAACCATGAAAGCTCCTTACCTCAAAAACATTTCTTGGCGATGGCCAATTCCTGATTACGTCAACTTTCTCAGGATCCATCTTTAACTCATTTGCCGAGATTACAAAACCCAAATATATGAGTTATGTCTGCATGAAGGAACACTTCTTCAAATTGATCAGCAGCTTCTCCTGTTGTAGCCTTCTCATTACAATGGCCAAATGCCTCAAGTGTTCAGCCCTTGTCTTGCTGAAAATCAATATGTCATCCAAGTATACGACCACGAATTTGCCAATGAATTCCCGTAGGACTTCATTCATCAGCCTCATAAAAGTGCTCGGCGCGTTTGTCAACCCAAACGACATGACTAGCCATTCGTACAAACCCTCGTTTGTTTTGAATGTTGTCTTCCACTCATCTCCCTCTCTCATCTGGATCTGATGATATCCGCTCTTAAGATCTATCTTTGAGAAATAATTTGCCCCACTCAGGCAATCCATCAGATCATCCATTCTCGGTAGTGGAAACCTATACCTAATGGTGATCTTATTAATCGCCCTGGAGTCTGTACACATCCTCCAGCCTCCATCCTTCTTCGGACTGAGTACCATTGGAACGACACACGGACTTAGACTTTCTCTCACCAGTCCTTTGTCCTGCAGATCCTGTACCTACCTTTTGACTTCCTCATTCTCCTGAGGTATCAATCTATACGCTACCTTATTTGGAAAACTTGCTCCGGGAATGAGATCAATATGGTGACTCACACTCTGCATCGGTGGCAATGAACGTGGTAGTTCATCCACGATGATATCAGCAAACTCTCTCAGTAGTTCCTGAATCTCCTCTAGCAAGTCGTCCACTCTTGTGCTTGTCAGGACAATTCTCAGTTTCCTGACAACAAAGAATTGTGGATCCTCATCCTTCTCCAGCTCTGTGAGAAGTTCCTTCCCACTCATGAGAAGTATCGTGCTGCTAACTTCTGACTTTACTTCCCTATCTTTTATCGACAGCAGTTTATGGATTCTCCCATCCTTCTCCAAGGTGTATGTGTTCATCCTCCCGTCATGAACAACATTTCGATCATATTTCCAAGGTCTACCCAATAAAACATGACAGACATCCATGGGAATGACATCACACAAGATCTCATCCTTATATTCACCCATTTTAAAATTGACCAAGCATTGCTTTGTAACACATACCTGGTGTCCTTTCTACAGCCATGTCACTTTGTATGGACTCGGGTGTTTGTTCGTTTTCAGTTCCAGATTCTACACCATCTCGGTCGAAACGAGATTATTGGTGCTTCCGCTGTCCACTATGACCTTGCATTTCCAGCCCTTGGTCTTGCAAGTCATCCGGAACAGTCTGCATCTCTGCGCTGAGTTGTCCACCTCTTTCTCAGGTTTTAAGAGAGCCTTGTGCACTGTCAGTGACTTTCCACTTCCAGTGTCTTCATCCTCCACGTCACGCCTCCGCGCCTCAGCAACGTGAGTTTTTCCTCTGTCCATTTTCCTTTCTGGACAGTCAATGGCCTTGTGTCCATATTTCCCACATGTAAAACATGTGATAACTCCTCCTCGGCCTCTTCCTCTACTTCGGGTACGAGGAATTACGTTGGCGTCAGCATATCCGCCACCCTGCTCAGTATGTTGCCTCATCGGCTCAGCATATTGCTGCCTCTGCTGTGAGGTTCCACCTCTTTCAGCTTTTCCCTGAGGCTTCTGAGTTCTTTCTTAGGCAACTGCTTTGCCTCTAGGCTGGATTCTGCCTCGCCCTCACTATCCCTGCTTACGGCTCAGCTTCTCTTCGGCTTTCAGAGCCATCTGGTACGCATCCTCAACTGTTCGGATGGTAACCATGCTCAGTTCATCTTGAATGTCATACCTAAGACCATTCATATACCTCACCACCTTTTCGTCATCACTCTCCTGATGACCAGCTCGAATGTTGAGCCTGTAGAATTCCTCGGTGTACTCCTTCACCGTCATCAACTTCTGTCTCAGGTTCTGCATGCGCCTGAACAGAGTGATCTGGTAGTCTCTCAGAATGAACTTCGCTTCATCTTGGTGATCATCTGATCCCAGCTCTTGATCTTCTATTTTCCTTTGGAACGCCTGTCCGCCTGCAGCTCATCCCACCATAAGGCTGCATGTCCCTTCAGCTTGGTAACAACATGCCTTATTTTCTTGTCTTCTTCGATATCTTCGTAATCGAAGTAGGTATCCAATGCTCAGATCCAATCCAGCAATTCCTCTACATCTAGACTTCCCTCATAGATGGGAATTTCCATCTTCATCTTCGATCTCATCCTTGAAATGGCTCTAATCAGCCTTTCGGTTGACGCATCCTCTGCCGTGACTTCTTCTTCAGAATGTCTAGCTTCCTCTTCAATCTCAGGATCACTGAACTCTGCTACACCAGCACCACGTCTCTGGGTGGTCTCTATTTCTTCAAGTCTGTCTCGGAGATCTCTCATCTCTCACTCTATCTCAACATTACCTGCTGGCCTACTCCTTCTCTAGGCATCCCTGTCTTCACGATCAAGAGATTGCCTCTCTCTTCTGGGCGGCATGGTGTATCTGCTTCTCTCTGCTATCTGAACAAAGAGAGCTCCACTTCCTGCTCTGATACCACTTGGTTGCAACCTGCCCTCGACGACACGGTCTCTCTCACCAGGACCTTCAACAACGCGGCTCGAAGAGTTAACAACTCTTTGAACTCCTCTCGGGAGTTCCCGTCACCCACAGAACACTCCTCGGCAATCTTCTCTTAGGAAATCGGGTCTCGCGGTATCGCGAAACTTGCAACACTTTTCTCATGCCCCAGAACGCCGAAACCCTGAACCCCGATGGTCAACGGTCAACACTTCGGGATGTCGCCACTCGCGCTATCTATGATTTGGATTTTCAAACCCCGAGTGCTGAGGTGTCGATTCCCCAACGCGAAGCCACCTGGACTCCACTCACTCCCGGGTCCCATGCCACTATATCACTTCTCTCCCACGTGCGATCGGGAATCGCGATATCGCGACTTCACCTATTGAATTTCCTTGCGACGAGAATCGTCGAACGCTGAATCCCGACCTTCCAGGATCTTGTACCACGTGCCTTCGTAACGATCGACGGCTCCGGTCAAATCGGGGAATCGCTACTCGCGATTTCAACGTGCATGCAAATCTTGCACTCGCCAACCTCGATATGCCGATGCGCAATGGAAACCGAACTCTCTCGTGCACCTGCGAGTTAACCCCTCGAAACTCCTCCACGATCTGACGGTCTGCGGGATTTCGCGATCCTCCGAGACGATTTTCAAGTCGTCGATTCTCTTCCTCTTGAGAATCCTCCTGCTTCCAAGCTTTCTCTGGGTTCGAATATCTACCAGGACTGTTCCCACAACCTGAATGAGGAACTATCCCTCCTGATCTTAATTCTCTCTAACTCCTTCAGAGATCCCTCGAACACGCTTCTTGTGCTCGAACTTCAACCACTCCCAACAGTACTTGAAGTCTTCCAGGTCCTGCGCTTCACAGTCGCAACAAAACCGGCCTTACCTTTCTCAGACTTGCTACTGAGACTTCAATCCGACCTGCACTCACCTGCATGGTTCGAATAACTAAACACAACTCCGGGATATGAGAATAAGAGTTTAACTGTTGAGCCCCCTCGACGCACTCTATGCGGAGGAATTCAACTGCAGTCTATGCAGGAATCTCCTGGCTCAAACAGAGAAACAATTGAAACTCATTCCCTCATTCCCTCAGGTTTCGAACCTGATATGCAATCACATACACAACATATAGAAGATAAGAATAAAAAGAAGCAAATATGCAACATCATAATATCAACAACACACAAAGATCAAACACATCCATGAAATTGAATCAAAGATTTCCTATTAATTCAATGTCTGTACATGGAGTTTCTTCACAACTCTCTGCTCTGTTCTTCTTTCTCCTCTATGCTAATGCTGAATAACAACCATCTCAATTATACAAGGAGGGTGCCTATTTTCGTTTTCCCTCCTGGAAGTGAAACTGTCTAATCTACGGCTAACCTTATCTACCATCATTTAAAACTATTAAATGCCTTCTTATCTATATTACAATACAAGTGCGCTTCATATGAATTCTTTCATTCAAATGAAGGCGCAACAATCTTTTCAAAGTAATTCAAAAATGTATGAGTTGGCGCTGTCCAGCTATTCTTTTCTTTCCATGCGCTGGCTCGCTTGAGGAAGTCGTAGATGCTCCTGCATCAAATGTTTGTTTTCTGGTTATGCATTTGCTTTGTATATGTTGTGCATGTGATTTCATGTTTTGACTGAAGTCTGAAGAAAAGATAGAATGAGTTTCAATTGTTTCTCTATTTGAGCCAGGAGACTCCTGCAAGGAGTGCAGTTGAATTCATCCGCAAGGAGTGCATTGATGAAGGCTCAGTAGTTTAACTTTTGTCCTCATTCTCCCAGAAGTTTCTTTGGGTTATTGAAGTCATGCAAGGAAGGTGCAGGATGAATAAAGAAGTCTCAGTTGTTAATCTAAGTAAAGGAGATTGAATACTGCTGCTGCAGAAAGTGCGCAGAGTCGGGAAGATTCAACACTCGAGGTGGTTGAATATCAAGCGAAAGGGGTGCGCATAGGTTCTCTGAAGAATCAAAGTGGATAAGCTCAGGAGGGATAGTTCCTTCGTGGTATTGTGGGAAAAGAGCCCAGGAGGCTTGGTTGAGAAAAGTTTGAGCAGGAGATGCAAGTGCAAGCGTTCGAGGATAAAGTTCTAAGGAAGGAGCTTTAGTCTTCCAGAAAAATCCTCGAGGAGGAGGAATCGACGGTCAGGATTCGTCGAAGAAACGGTGGAGTCCCGTCAGCCGTCAGATCTTGGAAAGTTGCACAGGGTTTAAGCATCAAAGGAGCAAAGGAGGAGTCTCGGAGGAGACATCGAGATATTGGCATCATCGGGTTTTCATAAGGCTGAGAATCGAGACATCGAAAGTCATGAAATCCCGAGAAGGGACCTCAACCGTAGATCTTAGCAGGATGCGTGGCAGGAGATCTGGACGAGTCGACGATTGGAGCATCGGGTTTTCCAAAGGCAGGAAACTCTTGCATATAGGAATCGCGATCCGCGATTTCCCGATTGGATAAAAGCCATCCAAACAACAGGGACACGTGGCGAACGATCCCGGAGAATTGGAGTTTGGAATATCGGGGATTCCGGAGTCGTGAAACTCGAGCATATCGAAATCGCGATCCACGATTTCCTGACACGATCAGGGCCGCCAATCTGAAGGATTTGTGTCGAAGGATCTTGAAGAGTTCGGGGTTTGGCATCTCGCAGTTCTCGTTGACGAGAGACTCACAACAAGAGAATTCGCAAAAACCTGAATCGCGATATCCGCGCAGTCGACGAGCTGAGTGGAGAACAGGTGTCAGGCTATCGGAGTTCGGGGTTTGGAAGGTCCCGTGAACATCGACCACGGAAATCGCGAAAACCCGATACGCGATTTCCCGACAAGGTTAAAGCCTGGAGTGGAGGATAGGTGGCATCGGGGATCGGGGATCGGGAACACGAGAGGTAAGTGTTTGTCGACGTCGTAAGTTCTGATTTCCCGACGGAATCATTCCCGACAGAGGCAAGGAAGCCATGGTAAGTAGTCATCGGGGTTCGGGGATTTACAAGACCCGATATCGTGAGTTCAGGACTCGCAATCACGCGAGGTCCGATTTCCCGATAGGGCAGCAGGGAGATCGTAAAGAGCATCTTGTGGGTGCGGAGAAGTCCCGATAAGGGATTTGAAGGGCGGTTCAGCTCTTCGGGCCTAAGGAAGAGAGGGTCTTGAGGGAGAAGATGTGTCAGGTGGCTGTTTGCATCAATTTCTCTTATATTGTTTATGATGGTGAAATATATTTTTTATTCATTAATAAATAGTCAATAACTTATAATTTGAATTTTTATGATGGTGAAAGGATAATTTATGTTTTATCGGCAGGTTATAATTTCAATTTTTATGATGGTGAAACGATAAGATGTTGTTGAAATCTACCTGTTTTGGTTTCTCTTTTGTGGCAGAACATGTGGATAATAGGTGGCATTGTATAGACATAAACAATTATTAATATAAGGATCCTACTTTATTTACAAAAAAAAAAGGTTAATTTATGTTTTATGATATTGTGCTGAAATTAAAAATGTTTTATGATATTGTGCTGAAATTAAAAATGTTTTATTTAATTTTATTTATAAGCATCATTGTATTATGTGAAGTAGAGTTGATTCTATATACAATGGAGCTGATTGTGTAGTGATGGAAGATCTGAGTAGTTATCAAATTATAATTTATAACTTATAATTTATTTATTTGTACTATGTGAAGTAGAGCTAATTTTTATACAGTGAAGTTGATTATGAAGTGATGAGAGATCTAGGTAGTTATCAAATTACAGTTTCTAACTTATAATTTAAATTTTGTTTAATTTGAAAATATGGTTGAAAATAGTCAAACAAGTCATCAAATTTTATAGATTCCCACTTTGGAGCCGCTTAACCCAACGACACTCAAAGATGAGGGTTGAGGACTAAAGGGTTGCTCAAGTTAGGTTTCAGACTTCTCAATTGCCTCCTATTAATAATATTAGAATGGAAAAAACAACAAACAATATTGTATATTAAAAATATATGTGAGTTTCTTATGAGAAAGTGAAAACATAAAAAGAACGTATGAGTTCATGGTGATGAAAAATTAATATTAGACTATCGAGGTAAAAGTCGATTTTCATTGGGTGATATGGGTTTTATTCCATTCCATTCAAGTGATAATCAATTGACTTTAAGAATACAAATTGTAAATTTAATCATATTGATCATTGCATCAATCTAGGACCTTTCGTTATTTTGATAGGGCGTAGACTCATATCAATCCAAAATTTAGTAAAAACTATCAACTCAAAATTGAAAATTCACAATGAAATATGTTCATCCTTGGTTTCTTTATTGAAAATTCATAATGAAATGAAAGTCCAACACTAAACTGGTTATGTTAGTCTTTGGTTTATTTTCGAGATTTCAATATATTTATTTAAGGAAAAGTGAAATAAAAATGTGTACTTTGAAATAAAAAATGAAATAAAAACATGATTTAGAACCTATTTTAATATATAAAATTAAAATACATTTTAATATAAGTAAGCGATTTTCATTAAAATTTATATTGATATAAATTGTTTATGTATCGAAAATGGTAGAAAATGGTTGATCTGGAAATTATCAATCCTCTGCACATTGGAAGTATTCACTAATTCCATTAATATGACACCTACCATTAATGGAAGTATTCACTATACCATTAATGGAAGTATTCACTATATGGCAGTCCATCACTAAACTAGTTATATTAGTCTTTGGTTTCTTTTCGATCTTTCAATACATTTATTCAAGAAAATGTGAAATACAAATATGTACTTTGAAATGAAAATTGAAAAAAAAACATGATTTGTAACCTATTTTAATATGTAAAATTAAAATATACTTTAATATAAGTAAGTGATTTTCATTAAAATTTATATTGATATAAATTGTTTCTGTATCGAAAATGGTATAAAATGGTTGACGGAATTATCAATCCTCTGTACATTGGAAGTATTCACTAATGCCATTAATATGACACCTACGTCATTAATGGAAGTATTCACTAGTGCTATTAATTTTTAATTAGGATGTTAATCATACATTGCCTTGAATTTTGAATATACCCCAAATTCAATTAAAAGAATGAAAATCTAAATGCAACAAACCAAGCCTTAGTAGATGACCTGTTATTTTTTATTTTGTGTTTTTTGTTATCAGGTCACAAAACCAAATTCGTTTTCAACTTAATTTTTTTTCAATCAAACTTAATGAAAACCATGTTTAATGTCTGGAATATAAGTAGTGTTAGGTTCATCATACACATTTTTCAAGTAGCTCATAATTTCAATTGTGTTTTCAATTTGCTTCAAGATATTGAAATCTAAATGCACAAATTTAAAAATTTAATATAATATCAACACTATTGGAATCAAAATTCACAATTTCATAATTAAAATTGATACTTTTTAAGATGTTTTTAAATTTTTTAATTAGTATGTTAATCATATGTATTACCTTGAATTCTTTAATTAGGATGTTAATCATACTTTTTAAGATGTCTTTAAAGTTTTTTTAAGACATCAATTGTCCATTATAATGACATGGAAATGGGTCTTAGTTTTGATATGAAGTTATCCTCTTCATATGAAAAAGAATTGAACAATCATTGCAAATAATGAATGAAAATCCTATATGTAGTAAATTGGTTACATGCATTAAATGTAAGGACCGTCATTTAATTTAAACTACCATATAATTAAAACAGAACAGTAAATTTTAAATTTACTCAAATTTCCCTTAATCTAGCACAATCAATTCAATATTTCAATAAATAAAATTTACTAACCATTTACATACCTCACTCTGATGTTATCCTCCGCTTGATGCTATCCGCCGCTTGAACCTGCTCCTTAGGACACCCCAAAACCAGCCACCCTACCGACTAGTACGCCTAGCCCTAGGACATCAATGGACGTCCTAGCCCTCCGAGCCCAAAACCTCTGCAACCCCGGTGCACTGTAAATCCCACTGTATACCAACTCTCCCAAAACTCCAAGCTCCCACTCTCGTCGAATGCATGAATGAAAATCCCCCTCATACTCCTTCTCCACCTCCCTTATTCCTCCTTCACCGCCCCTCACATTTAGTTCCACCTAACTCTTTATTACTCCTTATCCCTTTATTAATGCCTTATCCATTCATTAATTTCCTTATTAATTGTCTTATCCTTTCTTTAAATGTTTCCCTTTTACGTATTGGTTACGTTATCCCCCTTTGGGATACGTAACCCCATTTAACCTTATATTTTATTTTCCCCCCCTTTGTTTAATACTTAATTAATCAATTAATTAATTAATAATCAAATTAATCATTAACCATTAATTT
>ML779473.1:783107-804522 GCA_009831015.1 Picea engelmannii
CTAAAAGTAAAGGGGGTAAAGTAATGGGGGAATTAAATTAAGTGAAACCCATGGCCTTTAAATGATAAAGAAGAAATAAAATTTATTAAAGTGTGGGAGTATAAAAGCTAGGAATTTAAAAATATATTGAAAAGATTAAAAACTGCATTTATCTTTTGGAAAATAAAAATAAATAAAAAAAAATAACAAGAGAGAATTAAATAATAAAATTAAAGAAATTTAAGGAGTAAATTAAGGAGTAATTTAAGGAGTGATTAAGGAGTAAATTAAGGAGTAATTTAAGAAGTGATTAAGGAGTAATTTAAGGAGTAAATTAAGGGATGACTAAGGAGTAATTTAAGGAGTAATTTAAGGAGTGATTTTTGAGGAAGTGAGGGAATGGAGTCTTTTAAATATTAAAAAGAAATTAATTTTGGAGAACCATAGGGATGAGTGACACTTGGACGGCGGAGAACGTTTAGAGGGTTGTCATTAAAAATTAATTAATTAATGATTTAGGAATTTAGGTCAGTCTCAAAATTCTATAAAAGGAGGGGAAAGGAAGGAAGAAAGGGGGGGAACGGTTAGCATAACATACACTGCCGAATTGTGGCTTGACAGGTTGCTTGTGAGGAGTTGTGTTTATCTCAGCTTTGTTAAAGTGGTAGCTCAGCTGTGGAGGCGAGATGAGATGCTAGTCTATCTCTGGTTCTTGTGTGGCCCCTTTGCGGCTCGGGGGGGCTAAGGGGGAAGCAGAGTACCCCTAGCATTGGTTGGGAGGTACCGGTGAGCTTTCTGTGGTCGGCAAGCGGGAGCAGCGAGGAGTACGGACGCGGCACAAAGCGCGGGTCGTCAACTAAAGGGAGGGGCGAATAGGCACAGGTACGCTTTTTATTTGAATGGTAGAAGGAATGGTTATCATGATGTTCTAAAATTTCCTGTTATTGATATTATGGTATTCTGGTATAGTATTGATATTTTGTTTTATCATGATGTTCTGAAAATTTCTGATATTGAAAATTTATTGTACATTGTGAGAATTTCTTGCATGGGTCGTTAATATTATAGTGGGCGTTTGTACTATTCTTGTGCATTTGCAAATTGATTTCCGATGTTGTCTTATGCGTTTTGCAAACTGTTGTTGGGCGTTTGCCACTGTATGGGGTCTACGTTTTATGGTAGCACAAATCGATTTGCATGCTATATGAAACCTGAATCCCTTACACCTCATTTCATTCGATGTGGACTGCGTGTTATTGGTCTTGTCAATCGAATTACCTTCGGAATGTGAGTCATTCCCTTTACATTTCCGTTGACTTACTGAAGGTCTGCGTTTTTATTGTCATTGCCAATCTCATGGCTGTCTGAACGCAAGTTCTAAGTCCCTTTTACCATCGTTATTTTTCCTCCTGGAAATTCGTGGTGCCTTCTGGCAGTGTGTTAAACCCCTGGCAGTGCGTTTAAATGGGCTTAAGTGAACTGCATTTTATTGGTGCCTCTGCATGTGTTTTTATATATATTACTGTGCATTTTTCTTATGTATACCGAGTGAATTTATTGCCTCTGTATGCGTCTTTCTTTTACATCTTACAGTGCGAGTTATTTCCTGAAACTGTGCATTTTTTTTCTTTATGTATTACCTCTGTATGCGTTTTTAAATCTTACAGTGCGAGTTTATTTCCCTGTTGGAATGATGTGAAAAAAATTAAATATTTTAGTAAGTCTAAATTCTCTTAATTTCCCTCACGCTCAACTTAACTGTCAGACACAAATTTTTAACTTAGACTAGGATTTTGTTGGATGTGCAACTTCCTTTGCGGTGTCCCTGCACCTTTTAATGCCTTGAGTTTTCATTTAATATAACTTTCTATTTATTTAACTCTGTGTGCAATTTTAATTCATAGCAGAACGCAATCACCTTTTAATGCCTTGAGTTTTTCATTTAATCAAACTTTCTATTTATTTAATTCTGTGTGAAATTTTAATTCATAGCAGAACGCAATCACCTTTTAATGCCTTGAGTTTTTCATTTAATATAACTCTTTATTGATTAAATTTCTGTATGACATTCCGCTCCAGAATTATAGTAGAACGCATTACCGATCCCGTCACATTCGTTTTTTTTTACTTTGGGCGTGGATCTATTTTATTTTAATGTTGAATGGTCTGCGTTTTTAATGCTGAAATGGTCTGCGTTTGCATGCTGTGTTATTGGCGTTTTTTTTTGTGGCCACTACATATTGGACGTTTGGCATCCGTATATTGAGCGCTTGCATTGATTATTGGGCGTTTTTTTTCTTTGCCCCTGAGCATGGAGTGATTGGTGCTTTACTCGGCGTTTTAATGTTTGTTGTTGCTGTAAAAAGGGTCTGCATTTTTCTTAATGTTTCCTTTTTGGGAGTGGAATGATGAATGGATTATGTTCTATTTACTTGGATGCGTTAAATTATGTCATTTAATGATTATATGGTTGCCTTTTCCCATGCTGATTAATCTGGATAGGGGTTACGTTCTCCTGGGATTATGCTAACATGTTGTTCAAATTTAAACTAACCTCAAACGCCCTCAAGTTAATTTTTGGGACTGACAGCCCATGGCCCCACGGCTTCTAGCGTTGTTTTTCCCTCGGACTATTCAGAGGCTAGCGACACCGAAACTTTTATAAAATTATGAGGATTATATATTCAGTCTATTAAAGGTAACTGTTCTCAGATTTTGACATTTCAATTATGGTTATTGGTGCTATGTCCCCTTAATTATCGTTAGGGTTACCCGGGGTCATTGTAAAATCTCGTCGCTGTTATCTGTTTGTGTTTGCAGTCCTGGCATCATAGTGTTAGCTTAAAATTCTGAGGTTGTTTATATCTATATGCGGTCTCTTTTATACCTTGACCCTATGATTGGCAGTCCCAGATATGATGTTATTCCAAGCGTGATGACTGGTTATTAAAACCTGATGCTATTCATAATTAAGAAGTTGTTTTTATATTGCCATTAGGGACCCCTAATTAAATTATGTGGTTATTTAGTCCTTGTTAAATGTTGATGCATTTTTATTATACGTTGGCTGGGCATACATGTAATTCTGTTGTATTTCTGTATTTTCTATGTTATACATTTTAATTATCATGCATTGGTTGACATACAAATTCTGTAATTATGTTGCTTGATTGGCCTGTAATTTTTGTACTATTAGTCAATATACATGTCGCTGTCGTTACAGGTTAAATCCTCAATTATGACGTTGTATTGATATTTTTAAATTCTGAGGATACATATGTATATGAGGTTACTTTATATGTGGACATGAAAAATATTGGCATTTTAAGGGATGAATAATATGGCACATATGTTAAATGTGGTTAATTAGATTGTTAAATATTGCTGAATATTTTATTAAATAAATTGTTAACTATTGTTAAATATATTGTTAATATAATGGTAATATCTTGTTAAATATTGTTAAGTATGGTATTGATAGTAGCATTGTCAATTTAATGATAAATAGTAGTATTATGGTAGGTTAGCTATATCAGTCACGCCAAGTAACACTGTTGGAAGTTGTAATAAGTGTTAAAGTGATTTTGTAAAAGTAATATGGCATTGCTAGTAGTGTTGTTAAACAATCATGGCTTTATAAGGTAGCATTGATAGGGTAAATATTGAATAATGTAGTGTTAGGTGGATGAATTTTAATCCTTAGAACATATTGAAGGGAAGGGTGATAAATTTTTAGGTTAATGTTTTTTGCCAAGCTAAGGTTAAGACTAGTAGGGTACTCGGAATGATAATGGATGTAATGTTTGATGTTAAAGCTTATGGACTTGCAATAGGTAAAGGAAGAATGTGTGGCATACTCATGTTATTAAATAATTGTTTATCAATTTCATAATTGTTATATATTGTTTTGAATTATGAAATGGTATTGCTCGTACCATATAAAAATTGCAAGGTTAGAGTTGAATGTATGACCTTTATTGTATTTCAATGTTATTGTAGTTAGCGATGAAATGATATGGTTATCCTTGGTGAGGTCAGTGTAACCTATCGTTACTGACAAGACATACTTAGTGGAATGTCCCGGTATTACGTACCATAACTACTAGGAGTTAGTAATTGAGGGTTGTTCCTTAGATATTGTGAACTTGGGTGTTCATTGTCAGAGTCCTTGTCACGCGCCTTCCGTAAGGGGCGCAATTGTTCTCTTATGTATGTTGTACTTGATTGTGGTCAGCTTACTTGTCGCTAAATGTTTGCGTTGTGCGCTTTTGCCTATGGTCGTATATTGTTGGCCGTTACTCATCGTGTGCCTTTAGTCTTCTTGTGATGAACATCGTGGTTGCGTCTTGATTGGTTGTCGAGTGGCGACATAGATTCAAGTGTGTTGTTACTTCTACACGCACGCACACACCTTAAACAAAAAAAAAAATTGCACCTGTTACTAGAATGGTTGTCGTAACGAGGCGGTTCATTCCATCAGAGTTGTGATTCTGAGAAAAGAGTTGAAGACTGTTGCTATAGGAGTGCGCAGGGTCAAAAGCTTCAAACACTTAGCGTGTTTTGAAGGTTTTCCGCAAGGAGTGTGTGAAAGAACTTCTTCCTGAGGAAATAGAAGTCGTGAAGCTCAGGAGAGATAGGCCTTCAAAGTTTTTGAAGGACAGCGGAGCCAAGTTGCGTGAGCAGGTGGAACAACCGAGTCGTAGGTTGGAAAACAAGTCACGCGGAGAGACACTTCTTGTTCGAGGATTTCATAAGGATGAAAGTAGATGTGAAGTCTAAAGTGCAGGCGGAAGAAGTTCGAAGTCCGGGAGAGCAGGGGCATCGATCAGAATCATGGGGAGTGTGGCTCTATTCGTGGATCGGGCACATCGGCGTTTCGCGTGAAAGCGATTGGAAATTTGGCCGTGGAGATCGCGAGGTGCGATGTTCCGAGGAATTTCGTAGATCGCGGGGACGTACGAGAGTGGGGACGTGGAATGTGATCTCGGGACGTCGGGTCTTGGAAATTGGAGGGCTAAGAGATTGGTCTCGCAAGTGGAGAGAACGCAAAAGAGTGAGATCGCGATATTGGCATCTCGACGCATCACGCATCGACGGTTGGAACCGTAAGTGTTGATCATCATGAATCGCGAAGTCGCGATATAGCGAAGCTCCGATAGCGGAGACAGAAGGTGATGTCGATTGACACATCTCGGGTCTCGGAGTCCGAGAGCCCAAAGGATAGATTGATAACTCGCGGAGCAACGAAGTTCCGATCCTTCGATATATCAAAGAAGGGGGATTGAAGCAAAGTAAATTGTGGGTGCAGATCTTCCGGTGGGAAGATAGAAGAACCGTTGAGTTCTTCTGGCCGAGGGTAAGAGAAGGTCCTGGTGAGAGCGATCATTCTCTGAGGAGCGATGGTGAGGTTGCGTCAAGTGGTATCAGAGCTTGGATATCTTGTCTGTATATTTCAGGCAAAAGGAGTGAAGAAGAGGAAAGCACTTTGATACACATGACTTGCATCAAGTGGTATTAGAGTGGGAATATCTTTGCTTTCTGTAGCAGAGAAGAGAAGACATCATGCTGCCGAGAAGAGAAAGGAAGTCACCTGGTCCAGAGGACAGGGATGCACGAAGAAGAGGTAGGCCGGCAGGAAATCCAGAAATGGAACGACAGATGAGAGATCTCCGAGCAAGGCTTGAGGAGATGGAAACAACACAAAGACGCGTAGTTGGCGTAGGGGATATTAGTGATTCCGAGGTTGAAGAAGAAGTTGAACATGCAGAAGAAGTCACAGCAGAAGATGCATCAACCGAGCGGTTGATTAAATCCATTGCCAAGATGGGTGCGAAGGCAAAAATGGATATTCCAGTATACGAGGGAAGTCTGGATGCAGAAGAGCTATTGGAATAGATCCGAGCTCTTGACACCTACTTCGATTATGAGGAGATCGAAGAGGACAAGAAGGTTAGACATGCTATCACCCGGTTGAAGGGACATGCAGCATTGTGGTGGGACGAGCTACAGGCGGATAGATGTTCCAAAGGAAAACAGAAGATCAAGAGCTGGGACAGGATGATCGCGAAGATGAAAGCGAAATTCATCCCGAGAGACTACCAGATCACACTGTTCAGGAGAATGCATAACCTGAGACAGAAGTTGATGACGGTGAAGGAGTACACCAAAGAGTTTTACAAGATCAATATCAGAGCAGGTCATCGGGAGAGCGATGATGAAAAGGTGGCGAGATACCTGAATGGCCTGAGATATGACATTCAGGATGAATTGAGCATGGTAACCATCAGGACGGTGGAGGATGCATACCAGATGGCTCTGAAAGCCGAAGAAAAGCTGAGCCATAAGCAAGGTCAGCGAGGGAAAGGCAGAAGTCAGCCCAAAGGCAAGACAGTTGCCCAGGACAAATACCAGAAGACCAAGGAGGAATGGAAGAAGCCTCAGGGTCATATTGAGAAAGGTGGAACCTCACAGCGAGGACAGCCACAGGTTGAACAAAGGAGACAACAAAATGGTCAGCGCGGAGATTATGCTGATGCAAACACTCTTCCTCGTACTAGAGGTCGAGGAAGAGGAAGAGGAGGAGTGATCACATGTTTTACATGTGGGAAGAATGGGCACAGGTCATTTGAGTATCCAGAAAAGAAGAAAGACGGAGGAGAAGCTCACATCACTGAGGCGCAGAGGCGTGATGTTGAGGTTGAAGACACCGAAAGTGGGAAGTCATTAACGGTGCATAAAGTTCTCTTAACACCCAAGAAGGAGGTGGAGGACACAACTCAGAGGACCAGACTGTTTCAAACCACATGCAAAACCAAGGGCTGGAAATGCAAGGTCATCGTGGACAGTGGGAGCACAGACAATCTCGTTTCGACCGAGATGGTGGAAAAGTTAGAGCTGGAGATGACCAATCACCCGAGTCCATACAAAGTATCATGGCTGCAGAAGGGACATCAGGTGAGTGTCACTAAACAATGTTTAGTTGAATTCAAGATGGGAGAATATAAGGATAAGATCTTATGTGATGTTATTCCCATGGATGTATGTCATGTATTGTCGGGTAGACCATGGAAATATGACAGAAATGTGGTTCATGATGGGAGGATGAACACATATACCTTAGAGAAAGATGGGAGGACACACAGATTGCTTCCGATAAAAGATAAATAGGTAAAGCCGGAAGTAAGCAATACCATACTTCTCATGAGTGGGAAGGAACTTCTCAATGAGATGGAGAAGAAGGAAGATCCACAATTCTTTGTGGTCAGGAAATCGAGAATTTTCCTGACTAGCACAAGAGTGGATGATTTACTAGAAGAGATTCAGGAACTGTTGGGAGAGTTCGTTGATATCATCATGGACAAACTACCTCATTGGTTTCCACCGATGAGGAGTGTGAGTCATCACATAGACCTCATACCTGGAGCAAGTTTTCCAAATAAAGCTGCGTATAGGTTGACGCCGCAGGATAATGAGGAGGTCAAAAGGCAGGTACAGGAGTTGCTGGACAAAGGACTGGTCAGAAAGAGTCTGAGCCCGTGTGTTGTTCTGACAATACTTAGTCCAAAGAAAGATGGAGGCTGGAGGATGTGTACAGACTCCAGAGCAATCAATAAAATTACCATCAGGTACAGGTTTCCGCTACCGAGAATGGATGATCTGATGGATTGCCTGAGTGGGGCAAATTACTTTTCGAAGATTGATCTCAAGAGCGGATATCACCAGATTCGCATGAGAGAGGGTGATGAGTGGAAGACAACATTCAAAACAAACGAAGGTTTGTACGAATGGCTGGTCATGCCGTTTCGTTTGACAAACGCGCCGAGCACATTCATGAGACTGATGAATGAAGTCCTGAGGGAATTCATCGGCAAATTTGTTGTCGTGTATCTGGACGACATACTGATTTTCAGCAAGACCAAGGCTGAGCATTTAAAGCATTTGGCCATCGTAATGAGAAAGCTACAGCAAGAGAAGCTATTGATCAATATGAAGAAGTCTTCATTTATGCAGATAGAGCTCATTTATTTGGGTTTTGTTATCTCAGCAAATAAGTTGAAAATGGACCCAGAGAAAGTGGAAGTGATAAAGAATTGGCCATCACCGAGAAATGTTTTTGAGGGAGGAAGTTTCCATGGTTTGGCTAGTTTCTACAGAAAGTTCATTAGAAATTTCAGTGGAATTAGCACAATGATGATGGACACCGTGAAGAAGCGCAATAAGGTTTTTCATTGGATAGCAAAGGCTGAGAGGAGCTTCAATCTGTTGAAGCGGAAGATCACAGAGCAACCAATTCTGGTGTTGCCTGATTTCCAGAAGACATTTCAGGTGAAATGTGATGCAGGCGGATATGTTGTAGGAGGAGTCTTGAGTCAGGATGATAGACCCGTGGCATATTTCAGTGAGAAGCTGGATGAAGCAAAGATGAAATAATCCACATATGATAAATATTTTTATGCCATTATACAGGCATTGAAAAAGTGGAGGCATTACTTGATACCTAAGGAATTTGTATTGTACAGTGATAATCATGCATTGCAGTTCGTGAGTCAACAGGAGAAGTTGAACCAGAAGCATGCAAAATGGGTAGAGTACATGCAAAATTTCACGTTTGTGATCAAACACATTTCATGAACTGCTAACAAAGTGGTGGATGCTTTGAGAAGGAAATGTTTGATGTTGCAGGAGTTTAGAGTCAAGACGTTAGGTTTTGAGAATCTGAAAGACATGTATACCGGTGATGCAGATTTTGCAGAGGCATACGAAGCAGCTGAGAATCCAGTTCTCGGAGATCGGAGTCCTTGGATAGATTATATGATCTAGGAGGGATTACTATTCAGAGGCAATCAACTGTGCATTCCGAATTGCTCCATGAGGGAGAATTTAGTAAAGGAGAAACACAGTGGCGGATTAGCAGGTCACTTTGGACATGAAAAAACATCCGCGAAGTTGAACGAATCGTATTTTTGGCCAAGCATGCGAGCAGATGTAAGGAGATTTGTTGATAGGTGTCGAATTTGTCAACATTCGAAGGGCCGAAAGTAGAATGCGAGGTTTTATCAGCCATTGCCCATACCGAAGAGACCGTGGGAGGCAATTAACATGGATTTTGTATTGGGTTTGTCGAGGACGCAGAGAGGGGTTGATTCCATATTTGTGGTGGTGGATAGGATTTCGAAGATGGCACATTTTATTCCGTGTCAGAAGACCAGCGATGCGACCCACATCGCAAACTTGTTCTTCAAAGAGGTTGTTAGACTGCATGGATTGCCGAGAAGCATAGTCTCAGATAGGGATACAAAATTCATAGGTCATTTTTGGAGGACGCTATGGAAAAAGCTAGGAACTAATTTGGCTTTTAGTTCAGCTTATCACCCGCAGATAGATAGACAAACCGAGGTGGTCAACAGGAGTCTGGGAGACTTACTGAGGAGTTTGGTGACGAAACACCACAACAGTTGGGACCAGATATTACCACAGGCAGAGTTTGCGTACAACGATTCGGTGAATCGGAGTACAGGCACGAGTCCATTCCAGATTGTGTATGGAACACAACCAAGGGGAGTTTCTGAATTCAGGGAGTCAGAATGGGCTGCGACTAGCAGTGCTAGCACAGAGGAATTCGCTGAAGCGATGCAGGAACTTCACAGTCAGGTGAAGTAGCGATTGCAAAATTCCAATCAGGAGTATAAGTGCAGAGCAGATCAACATCGGAGACAACTTCAGTTTGAAGTTGGTGATCTTGTTCTGGAACACTTGAGGAAAGAAAGGTTCCCAAGGGGAACATATAACAAGCTCAAAATGAAGAAGATTGGGCCATGCAAAGTCCTGAATAAATTCGGGGAGAATGCTTACGAGATTGAGTTTCCGAATGGCAACGGGATATCTCCGATTTTTAATGTTTCGGATTTATACCCATACAGGGTTGGAGAAGAAGAAGCTGGAACTGAGGAACCAGTGGTCCAGTGGCAGAAACAATTACCAGTTGCAGAGAAGCCACAGATGGAATACATACTGGATAAGCGAGTGGGAAAGAAGACCAGGCGGAAGCAGTACTTTGAGTACCTAGTGAAATGGAAGAACCACCCAGTAGAGGACACCAGCTGGGAGACTGAAGCAGTCATACAAAAACATGGACAGACTGTGTAGGAGCTCATGGACAGGAGCCCATGAAATTTTTCAAGCCAGGGAGTATGATGCAGGAGCATCGCTCACGTCAAAGCGAGCCAGCGCGAGAGCAGAGAACAACTGGACAAGCCAGCAAACTTATTTTTGTATTTCACCTTGATATGGTTGCACCAAACATTAATGTGAAGAGTTAATGAAGTGCACTTTGTATATTGTAATGGACCTTGAGCCTTTAAGCTCTCGTCCTTAGTAGATAGGAAGTCATTTAATAGATTTAATGTTGTTAGATAGGAATTTAATTATAGATTTGATAGTTTAGGATCTCGAGAGGGAAACAAATATAGACACCTTCCTTTGTACATTGTGACATAAGTATTCAGGAGCAAGAAGAGAAGAGCAAGCAGAGAATTGTATGAAGAACACCCATGTATAGATTGAATTAATAGAAGAAAACTTTGATTCAATCCCATGGCTATGTGTTTTTTTTCTCTGTGTATTGATGTTTGCTCATGAGTATTTTCTTCCTGTCATGCATTTTCTTTTATATGCTGTGTATGTGATTTCATGGTTGATTTGAAATCTGAGCGAATGAGTGAATGAGTTTCAATTGTTTCTCTAAGTGAACCTGAGGATTCCTGCAAGGAGTGCAGTTGAATTAGTCCGCAAGGAGTGCGTGACTGCAGGGTTTACTTAGAGGTAGATTTTGTTCTCATATCTTCAAGAGTGCAGATTTGGCACTGAAGCTGTGCAAGGCATGTACAGGCTAGACTAAAACTCAGAGTTGTGATTCTGAGAAAATAGTTGAAGACTACTGCTGCAAGAGTGCGCAGGGTCAAAATCTTCAAACACTTGGCGTGTTTTGAAGGTTTGCCGCAAGGAGTGTGTGCAAGAACTTCTTCCTGAGGAAATTGAAGTCGTGAAGCTCAGGAGAGATAGGCCTTCAAAGTTGTTGAAGGACAGCGGAGCCAAGTTGCGTGAGCAGGTAGAATAGCTGAGTCGTAGGTTGGAAAACAAGTCACGCGGAGAGACACTTCTTGTTCGAGGATTTCGTAAGGAGGAAAGTGGACATGAAGTCTAAAGTGCAGGCGGAAGAAGTTTGAAGTCCGAGAGAGCAGGGGCGTCGATCAGAATCATGGGGAGTGTGGCTCTATTCGTGCATCAGGCATATTGGCATTTCGCGTGAAAGCAATTGGAAATTTGGCCGTGGAGATCACGAGGTGCGAAGTTCCAAGGAATTTCATAGATTACGGGGATGCACGAGAGTGGGGACGTGGCAAGTGATCTCAGGACGTCGGGTCTCGAAAATTGGAGGGCTAAGAGAGTTGTCTCGCAAGTGGCAAGAATTAGAAAGAGAGAGATCACGAGATCGGCATCTCGACGCATCGCGTATCGGCAGTTGGAACCGTAAGTGTTGATCATCACGAATCGCGAAGTCGCGATATAGCGAAGCTCCGATAGCGGAGAGAAAAGGTGACGTCGATTGACACATCTCGAGTCTTGGGGTTCGAGAGCCCAAAGGATAGATTGAGAACTCGTGAAGCAGCGAAGTTCCGATCCTTCGATAGATCAAAGAAGGGGGATTGAAGCGAAGTAAACTGTGGGTGAAGATCTTCCGGTGGGAAGATAGAAGAACCATTGAGTTCTTCGGGCCAAGGGTAAGAGAAGGTCCTGGTGAGAGTGACCGTTCTCCGAGGAGCGAGGGCGAGGTTGCATCACCAAGGTTATTGATGCGTCTATCACCTGGGAACAACATGATTCCTGATGAGGGGATCATGGTGCACCCTATTGGATAGCGGAGAACGAGAACTTGGTCGGAGTTGGTGCGTTCTGTGTGAGTATTTTTGAGCATTGCAAGTTGCTTTTGGCTCATGGGTTGAACTCCTTCAGGCATTTGGATCACACGCCTTGAGGTTCTAGTCTTTGTTCATCTAATCCGTTGTGTCAAGAAGGGATGTTGTCCCTTATCTTGTAGGTGTGGTCATGTTGGCATCGGGCGGGTAGTCATTTTCTCCTTGTTGTCTATGTACGTTTCGCCCAATTGTTTTTGTGCCAGTGTGGGGAGTCATAGTAGCCTGCTGCCTAGACTACATGCTTGCGTTCATCGTCAGTTATGTGGTTAACTATTGTTGTCATCACCATCTTTCCGTTCACACAAAAATACTTTTTTTTTTGGTACTACTACTTCGCTTGTAATCGTGAAGAAGGGGTCGTTAGAATGGTCATGAAGATTTGAACTGACCCACACACCCATCTAACCATATCCAATGTCGATCGAATCCGATCCTGCATTCTTTCAATGAATCAATGTTTTTATCAAAACAATGTTGTACATAATGTGTTTAGTCATGTGCTCGATCATCACTTATATAAAAGTGATATTCTTTAATAACATGTTGATTGTCGTTGGTGCTTTCTATATTATCAAGACTCTGTTGAACATGTCTATATATAAAGTGGAAAAATATAGTGATTTGATCAGAATGATAATGTTCACTCTGTATTTCATATCAATAAGATACTTTGAGTGAAACAAACTTATTTTCCACAATGATCACATTTCTTTCCACCAACACATTGTTTTTGGTAAAATAATTCATCACCTTCTCTTTCACATAGAATTTCAGATATAAAAGCACAGAATATGGAAGGAGGAGGTGAACTTGGCCATAAAATTTTACCAAAATCAAGAAAAGTGTCGTACTATAACTCAAATTCCACATGATAACGACAACAACAAGTGTCACAAACAATGATGGGTCTAACAAACCATGGTTTTTGTTGCACAAATGTATTGATGGAAATTTTAACTTCTTTGTGCTCTTCTTTGAACTTATTGAACAATTATATTTGTGTCATTGGAAATATATGTTTTGGATGCTCTTCATATTGTTTTCATGATATTATTCATCGCAACACATCCCTTGTATGTGGTGAAACACGAATTTCTATCAACCAACAATTACATGCCAATTCTTTAACATTTTTTTCAGGTCTATCTTTGTAGGGTTGTCTAGAAATCACTATCCAACAAGCAAGTTCATCATTTGCATCTATTTTCAATAGAAATTTTCTTTGTTTGTACAATTTTTTTCTTGACGTTCCCATCATTTTTTCCATGTGTCGTTTCAAACAATCTTTTATATTTCTAGATGAAACAACTGCTATTTACATAACTCTATGTGCAACACTGACATCTTTTTTTCAAGATTTTCCAAAATCTTTTAATACACTAGTTATATTTTCAAAGACATTTTGTTTCACCTTTGTATATTTTGTCGACTTTTGAATACCCAATAATGATGTAGCTTCTTTTAAATTTTTTGACTTTATTAGATAGAGTAAAAGTTGATCTTGTATTGTTACTGATTCATCTTTGAAAAAAGTATTATACATATTCTTAGTTCAATATCTTATATAATGCTTAGATTCTTTCTTCCCAAATTTTTCAATATCAACATTTTCTAATATTTCATCGTCAATGTTGACAGATTCTCCTGCATATTTCAATTTAAAGTTTATATTAAAAAACAAAACCCGAACATAAATTCACTAAACTATATACAAGTGTTCATATTGTATATCTAAATTTATGTACATACCTATAGGTGATTCGTCTTCTGCTTCAATTTCGGTTTCAACGTCTTCATTGACGTTATGAGACAAATCAATTTTTTTTTTTTTTAAAACATCAAATCATAATTACAATCAATTATATTAAACAATATTTTAAATTTGAATTCTATACTTTTAATATAGACAATATGTGCATGCATACCTTGTTGGACTTATTCTTTTTGAAAATCTCTATTTACATTATCATCTCGAGTACGATCAAATTTTCTCTTGCGCAAACTTTTGTTTCCCATGAGTATAGTAATCTGTAAAATTTTGTTAACAAAATCAACATTTTAGAATAGTCTAAAAAAAACTCCATTGTCACAAAAATTATTAAAAAGTAATATCAATAATTTTATGTTCAACAAAGGCTTCACCTTGAAAACATGCTCAACATTTAGCTTTTAACATATAATTTGTTATTCCAATAAAAACTTGAACTTAAAAAAAACATTTTTTTTTTTGCATTCAAAACATCAATTACCTTGTTAAACAAAAACGAAAAAGATGATTCGAAACTTTGTTTAGGTGCTCTAGAAAACCATGAAATGAGTATTGAATTGTGTTAAATTTGTTCTTATGAAAGTATATTTATATGATTTGGCGCGAAATGAAACGATGTGACATGTCTTTTCATTATTTCCGGCCAACAAAATTCTCTCACCCATTTTTCGGCTGAAAAAAGGTTTTTTTGGCCGAAAAGCTAAGAAATAGTTTAATTTTAACGGATTTCATTAGAATTATGTTTTTTGGCCGAAATAAATTGTTTTTGTTCGAAAGACTCTTTTGGCCGAAAACTAGCAAATGGGACTGTTTGCAGGTACCATAGAATTCCCTCTAGCTTACCTGAACTTTGGAGGTTACATACTCCTGCAAATACTCAAAATTTGGTTTTGAAAATGATACCAGCATTTGAAAAATTGAATCTACTTTCAATTCCTATAATTTGTTTTCATTTTCATTATTTTTATCTAATTTTATTTATTTATTTTAAAAACTCACTGCATAACATTTTCAGTTGACATTATGATTCAGTGAAATGAAATATTTGTATCTCTAAAAATACACAGTGAAAATTTTAGAAAAATTTATATTCATAATCCTTATACGGTTTCTTTTCCAAAGGGTATTTTTAGATTTTACTTTTAGGTAAAAATTAAGATAGATACAAGGTGGGGGAAAACATGTGTTTAAAATCTGCAATGTTTTCAGCTTGGTCAACTTCAAAAAAATCTAGAAATTATAATATTCATCTGTTAGATTCAAAATTATAGTCATAATAAAACAGAGTCTTTGTAGATTGTTACAGTATATTTCGTTTGTTAAAAACAAAATTTTAATAATAGATACATTGTTGTGGGGGAAAATAACTCATTATCATTCCTTTTATGTTTAAGGAACATATTGTTAATAATTGTCAAATTGATATATCAAATCTCAATAAAACAAATTGAAAAATAGTCAGTGGAAAGCTAACAAAATTCTTCACAAGTTTTGTTTTTACTATAAAATGAAATTCTAAATAAAAAAAATACTTGTGTATACCAGAATTTGAAGAACTTGTGAAAATATAGTTTTTTTTCTCATAAAACAAGCAAAATAGACACCCATTTTCATGATTTCACAACATATTGTTGGTTTTCCATGTTTGCATTGCCTCTAATGTGTCATGAGATACCATCATTAACTTGCACCGACCCATATAGTATATTTGTATAGAATGCAACATACCACTATAAGAAAATCCATAATATTAAGTAATCATACAAAAATTCCATAAATACAATTTGACTATATCATGTTTCCATCATTTAGATTCTCAATGAAGAATTCAATGGTTTATTTATCATCCATATATACAACCATGAAATTTACCAAGTAAGGTTTCAATACTTCATTCATCAACCTTGTGAAAGTACTGGGTACATAATTTGTTAGCGTAGGATTGGTATGAACTACCATTCATACAACCCTTCCTTCATCTTTATGGTTGTCTTATACTCATCACCCTCCTGAATTATTATATATTAGATTTTGAAATTAATATTGGTGAAGTACTTCACTCCACTCAAACAATCCATCAAATCATCCATCCTTGGCAATGTAAACTGATATTTCATGGTGATTTTATTAATGGCCTTGATTCAATGCACATACTTCATTCTACTCCTTTGATTAGTGATAGTACAATATGTACTGCAAATGGAATCAAACTCTCCATGATTATTGGTCCAACAACACTTGGATTTTTGTATTAATCTCCTTACTATTTGTTAGGCCCTATTTTTCTTCTTGAATTGTAGAATATCCAATTGTAGGGATGCATTAGCCTTACAATTGGTGCTTGCAAGATTCAATTTCTTAATTATTTTGATTTTCTTGAATTCAAAAAATTTCTCCATTTCCCCAATCTAGTGCATAAGTTTTTTAGGATTTAGAATTCCCAAGTAGGTAGGGGTCTCCATCCTAGGATTTCTTTTCAAATATACCAAGGTATTTATAATTCTCTCCTCTGGAGCCTAGGATTCTCTCAAAACTTCTTGTTCCCATTCATCATCACAAATATTTGTTGTAGCTCCTCTTCTTTAAAATCCCTCCATAGATTTCATCCTACTAAACATAGATCCCAACAATTCATATTGATTTTGTTATCACTTCCTCTTTGTTATCGTCAATCCCATTTGACAATATTCCTCCTCTTCTATGTGCTTATGCAACTTTTCCTTCCTTCAGAGTTTGATGCATCAATTTTCTTTCTATTGCAATTATGTTTCTCCCTCAACTATTGAACCCAACAAACCCTCTGTATTGAAATCATTCTCACACATGTATCAAACCTACTCTAGATCAAATTAGTGCAAACACTTACTTGTAAACAATGCAATTTATTAAAGCACACAACACATAAAGGAAGAAAAGAAGACACATCACAATGAAGAAAACACTAATATTAAATTTAAAGCTTCAAAACATTACATACAAATCTCAATGAGAAAAAATATATTTAAAAAACTATACCTTTCTCCAAACATTAATTATGCCTTTTAGTCTTAGTGTTGACTCGGACTTACAATTAACTCTTTTTTTCTTTCTTGGCCTTACAATTAAATCTTGTTTTATATATTAAGGTTTGTAAATTCTTATCCTTATCACTAAAATAGCTCTTCCATCCCCTTCTTCTCGATAACTACAAGTCTCTTTTTTTCCATCAACAAATAATCCTCAAATAACAAAGGGAACACCCCTCTTTGTTCTTTATTCTTTTTCCTCCGCCATCTTAATTACCTCAACACACATACCTCCAACTACCACCTTCAAGTTTCCCTTAAATAATTTGCATGCTCATGTGATCTTCACGATTGATTCATAGGTCCTTTTTCTCCAAGCTTTCACAAACTCCCATGAGTATCCTTCACCATTGATTTTAAGGAAGGATCTCTTGAATAATTTGCATGCTCATGTGATCTTCATGATTAATTAATAATTCCCTTTTCTCCAAGCTTTCACAAAATCCCATGAGTATCCTTCACCATTGATCTTAAGGAAGGAATAATTTTCTCACTCATGTGAACTTCACGATTAATTCATAGGTCCCTTTTCTCCTAGATTTCATGAAATCCCATGAGTACCCTTCACTATTGATATTAAGGAAGGATTTGACAACTAACATCACTAGATACCTGTAATATCCTGCTCTTCCATGCACTAAGTGAACTTATCCTTTAGGACACTTGCTTGCAAGTGATCCAAATTATTATACTATTGGTCGTTCGATTATGATTATGAGAAATTATGGATTGACGATATGTTATTTTGTTGTATTCACATAGACATGTGCTATTTACTGGGTTCTCTTGAGTGTGAAATATTTTGGACCTTGAGGATGCCGAGGAATCGATGAAACCCCTTGTACTTCCAATTGAGTCGGGGAGAGGACTGTTGGGTTTGAATGTTATTTATGTGACACATGTACATATGATTAGATGTTATGATGATTGATTATTGTTGCTGACATGATTTGTTGATGGATGCAGGTTGACGATACCTTGCCGACCAGACTCACATGTGGAGTAGACGGATCACGTGGGACAACCAGAGACTTGAGTGAGAGGTGTGGAAAACAACCTTACGATAGCCTACTAGCACTCCTACTGTGGCTCAAAATATAGGTTAACGATTACCTAGTTCGATAATACCCATGATATCGTGAGGCTAGACTGGGAAAGTATCTCACGATGATTATAAGGGGCACACAATAAGGAAGGGGCCATATTCCTTAGAGGCCCTTAGTCTCCCACAAGATCACCTAGCGGAGTATTGAATCCAAGAGTTTTTTATGTCTACCAAGTCAATCAAGAGGCGAGTGGCACTGTTGGAGCACGTAGTGTGTCCTGAAGTGCATGTCGCCCAAGGAAAATGGAAAGAGGTGAGTGGCACCCTTGGAGAATGTAGTGCGTCCTGAAGGGCACGTCGCGCAAGGAAAATGGAAAGAGGCGAGTGGCACCCTTGGAGCACATAGTGGGTCCTGAAGGGAACATCGTGCAAGGAAAACAAAAAGAGGTGAGTGGAACCCTTGGAGCATGTAGTGTGTCCTGAAGGGCACGTCACGCAAGGAAAAAAAAAAGAGGTGAGTGGAACTCTTGGAGCACCTAGTGTGTCTTGAAGGGAATGTCACAATTTTAACTGGTAAGTGAATAAACCTAGTCGACCCTAAAATGAATGATGTGACAAGTAAGATTTAAATACAATTTTTCCCTAATGAAAATGTCACCCAGCTTAGAGAAATTAAAACCTAGGTCTAAGTAGAACATGTGGTCAAAAATTAATAATAAATAAACATGTAACAAGAAGGGAGTAAGAAATTCAAATTAATTTATTTAAGTCAAATTATCATAAAGAAATAAAATTTTAAAAAGGGAAATGGTTGTTTTTATCTATTTTTTCTATTTAAATTTTAATTAAAGAAGAAAAAGGGTAATTGGTTGTTTTATCTACACATGCTAAATTTGATTTTTAGTTAAAAAGGAAAAAGAGGGAAACTTAAAAGAAATAGGAAACTTAAGGAAACAGGGGAAACCTAAAAATGGGGGAAAGGTAAAGAAAAAGATGAATGTCTAACTTAGTAAGGAATCTTTCCATTGGAAATTTCTAATTATGAACTCAACAAGGAATTAAGTAAGGCGTAAGTCATTTAAGAAGTGTAAGGGAATTTTGGGACACCTAGAAGTGTTTTTAGGAATGCTTTTAGGTGGGTGAGGGAAATAGGAATAATTAATTAATTAATTAAATTAATTTTCTAGTGTAGCTAGGGGATCAGGCGACATGTGTACGAGGGAGGTTTTTCCTAATTAAAATTTATGAAAAAGGAATTTAATGAGAATTTGGGAAACTAATTACTTAAAAACTTTATAAAAAGGATGGAGGAGGAGGAGTATGGATCAGATCTTTATGCATAACGTTACGCTGCTGATTTTTTGTCTTGACTAAACTTATCTTGTGGGAGTTGGGATACCCAACTCAGGTAACGAGTGGTAGCTCGATCTTGTGAGGAGAGATGGGTGCTAGAAATTCTTTTTTATTGTGTGTCTGGCCCCTTTTCAGCTCACAGGGCTCAGGGGAAGAGGAAAACCCCAAGCATTGGTTGGGAGGTATGGGTGAGGTCACATCGGTCAGCAAGTGGGAGTTGGATGGAGCATGCACAGGACAGAAACTACGGAGCATTCACGTTTGGATAAGGTACGTCGGTTTAATTTGTTACTTGCAATGAAAATTTACTTCACACATGCTATTTCTCTATGCTCAATTGAATATTTTATTGACATGAGCTATCTTACACCTTCTTTCCTACAGTATTTGCAATCCCCTTGCTTGTTGTATTCTGAGTTGATTTCCATTGGATAACCCAACTTCTGATTACATTGACTTCTTTGTGTGGGTTTTATTGATTATTATGAAGATATTGTTCTTTATCTTCCATCCCTTATCCCTTTAGTCATCATTTTGTGCCTGAGCAGTCGACCAGGAGTCGAATCGACGATCGTCACTTCGGTGTTTAAAGACCTATAGATTATAATGCCCTTCTTTTCTGTGCATGGATGATGAGTGAAGGATAAATTTTGCGCAACTATCTATCCCTTACATACCTCTACGATTTTCTCTTATGGTTAATTTATAATCATTGCGCCTTCCTTGTGAATGAGTATCTTTTCATCTGGATTGATTAAAACTCTGATTTCCTCTACGATTTAATTGCTTAAAATTTGGTAAATAACTGCATTTTGGAGTGATAAAGCCATGTGTTGTAAATGACAACCTTTGAGTTTTGAAGGCCCAATCTATGTGTTTTGTGTTGATTAACCTCTGATCATCTAGGCTCCTTTCCATTTACACAACGAATTTCTACACATCTTTTACTTCACGATTTACCCCGTGCTTGATTGGAAAAACCTCCATGTTTTTTTTTATTTAATTCTCCCACCGATCAGCCTTATTACTCTCTGTGTTTGAATGATCACCTATACGTTTGTGTATTTATTTCTCCCAATGAATGGTGATTTTACCTTTGCGATTTCATTTATATATGTGACAGCATTTGTTGTGGATGTGTTCATAAGTTGCGATTTGTTATATATCGTGGATAGCAATATTATGGATGGCGAATTTATATAATGTGTGACAAAAAATTTATATCATATTTCAGACAACAATATCATTGTTATATACCATTAGTTTAATCAGTAGATCATCATCCTATTTGTTGATGGACAACGATGCATTTTGTGTCGTATGACAGCGTGATTATTTTCTATAGATGACAACTTATTATTCTCTATGTATGACAACAATTTTAGACATAGTATACTGCGAATTTACACCTTTATCAGTCTGCTAATTTACCATTCCTGGACTGCGAACTAATACATTTATTAAACCAACGATTTTACATTTGTTATGAATGCCATTGTAATAACAACAACATTTTGGACATCAAAATAATATTGTTGATAACAATTCTATTGAAAACAAATTTTGATGTATGGTGCAGTGATACCGAGAATTTAATAAATGATAGAAATAAGATTGACTACATTTTTTTTTTATCGTAAGAATGATTGCGTTTTTACCATAAGATTGACTTCATTTTGACCCCGAGAATGATTGAGTTTTTACCATAAGATTGACGATGTTTTTACCCTGAGAATGATTGTGTTTTTACCATAAGATTGTCTATGTTTTTACCCTGAGAATGATTGCGTTTTTATCGTGAGATTGATTGCATTTTCACCATAAGATTCACTGATTTTTTACCCTGAGAATGATTGTGTTTTTACCATGTGAATGGTTGTGTTTTACCCTGTGAATGACTGCATGTTTACCATGTCAATGTCTGTGTTTTTAATATGTAATGACAACAACATCAACTATTATTGCTCGATGATTGCATCTATAATTGTGCCAATAATACCCTTTATTGCTCTGCGAATTTAATATCTATTGTCTGTGAAATTACCCATATCTAATGGACAATGATTTAATTGCTTTGTTGCTGTGCATGATAGCGAATTCACATAGAGACTTTATGATAATGATTTTCATTTTATTAGATAGCGATATTGTTGATTCCTTGGTCACACGACAGCTATATATTTAGACAATGATCTGGTTAGTCCTTGATGAAAAGGAAAATATATATATA
>ML779473.1:804572-832669 GCA_009831015.1 Picea engelmannii
TATATATATATATATAATGGTTAAATCCATTAATGGACAACGATTCTATTGGCATGAAAATGTTTTAAATAAGACATTTTAATTGTGATTATAGTAGACAACATTTAATATCTGAATATGAAAGACATAGCTTTTAATTGTGAATATAATAGACAATGTTTAATATGTGATTATGATAGACATAGTTTTTATATAGGTGAATATGATAGACATTTTTTTAGAGACAGTGTAATGATAGACAACGAATACGGTAGACAACGTTTTGTAGTTATAAATAAATAGACATGTTAAAGGACAACGATTTATATTGTTTCAGTTTTAAGGGACAACGATTTATTATTCGGATTTTAAAGACAATGAATTATATTGTATAAAGGACCCTGATTTATTGGCTCAGTTTTAAAAGACATGTTTCATAGATAGATTATTAAGTGAACTAATTGTTGAATATAATTACTTTTAATGTGTACAGATGACGTATGTTTGTAAAATAAAATTGTTGCACAAGGAATTTAATGTGCAGTATGAATGTTATAGTTGTCAAATTCCCTTCTGCAATGTTGACTTGTCGATTGGGTGCTTGGGTTAGTCGTCTTGTTTGACAGTTAATTCGGTCTCCTAGCGTGATGAATTTTTCTTGGGTTATTGGTCTAGATATGTTATGTTGCACCTTGGACACTATCACGCCTAACGCCTACTGATGACATGATTCCAATGAGGGAATCCTACCTGTCCGATGGATAGATGTGAATGATAACCTGGCTGGAGTCAAGGCTTCCCGATGTGGGTGTTGTTCATTATAATTGATGTTGTCACTTGATTCTGTAACACCTCAATGCCTTTGGTTTTACACGTCCTAGAGGTTTTCTATTTACCGGTCATCGAAGCCGTTGTGTCAGGTGGTTGATGTTGACCTTTATATTATAGGCGTTGGCTTTCCTGTGTCGGGTGGGTAGTTGTTTTTATCTGTATTGATTCGCATGTTTCATCCAATTCCATGATGTGCTAGTGTGATGAGTCATTGTTGTCTATTGTCTGATATGTGTGCATGGTGTTCATCTTCAAGTTGTGTGGTTTAACTGTTTTCTTCATTGCCTTCCTTCCAAAAATTAAAAAAAAAAAATGTAACAAACCTCCTCGTTACAACGACAAACCTCTTAGCAAGTGCATTTTTTTTTTTTTTAAAGTGTGTGCACACGTGTACAAGGGAAACAACACATTCGACTCTAATTCGCCACCCGACGATTATCAAGACGCAACAACTACGATATCGATCATAAAGATCTAAGACACACATAAACATCTGCAAGCAAGGAACGACTATCAACCGACAAATAATAAGACTGCCTGCCCATCCATCCTACCTTGCAATGGTTAGGATCTCCAAGACACATAAGCAATGCCCAAGCCTAGGTTCCCATTGATTTTAACCATTTAAGGTCTTAGAGCTAGCGACTATTCTGAGGAACATGGAGGTGTCTACATCCCGCCAACACAATCCAGACTAAAACTAATTATGCCAAATCAACAAACATCAATGACGATGACTGTGCAATAAAGCTCTAAGTATCAACACACAAGACAAGAATTCCACAGTGTAAGAGAGTTTGGTTACTAAATCCAACAGGAACCGACATAAGTACACGCGCAAGGAAACCAATCTTATTTTAAGTCCAGGAGCAAGGGTAATCATCTACTTTACTTTAAGGCGCCATTCATACCAATATTAAATAGAATCTATTAATATAGTAGGATCTTCGCTAAGGTTGGAACCATAAGTAACATCAAAGATAGGTTAACTAGTATGACTAAAATTATAATTAAGCCATTTAGCAATGGTCTCTAAATACAACCAATTCTATCAAGGAGAATAAGCACCCCAACCTTTAATCCAACATTTCTTACAACTTAGCATTTTATGATAGTGCGTCAATACTAACTCATTATTACTTACAGTATTTCATTGAAGGTAACACATATAATCGAATTATAAGTCATTGGAAATTATCATAGCATTTAAAGTAACGAACAAAAATAATACAACATACTACTATTTTACATCACAATCCAATCTAGCACGTTAGCCATAAATATTCAAGTCAATATCTACCATTAATTAAGACTCAACATTACCTATGACTCACTTGGCAACAGTACCGACTAATTACTTCGTTTAGTTTCCGTTAGTCGACGGAATACCAACCCAATCTGATAAATAAGTACAATATGATTTAAATGCAATTTCCCCCTTTTCTAAATCATGATAGTTACTATACTTAGTTCAAGGACCTCACCTTTTATGTGTTGTCAATATCAATAAAATTAAAATGTCCTTACAATAATTACACGCATCATTACTTTGCACTACTTTAACCTTGCAAATAAATAACAACGACATTACTCTTTATAACACTACATTTTATTCCATATTATATTGCCACATTACTTTTGCATAATTCAGAAACAATAATTACCATGACGTTGTCCTTTCAATAACCATATAAATTACATTCACAAGCATTTACTCCTCACTGGACCCATTTATGTTATTCATAATAATAAAATTTCAGTAATATTTCTACCAAAATATCAAAATCCTTACTTACCCTTGGGTTACTATAACATTACATTAGACCAACGATAACATAAACCTTTTCATATGCCTACACTACCTTCTACTTTATAAAGCAAGCACAATCCTTTACAGTGGTTTTATGCTTACATCTTACCATAATAAAATATTCGAGTAACAATATCTTTAAAAGTCCTAAAAACACTCATGTTATCTTTAACAGTCATAACTGCACTTTATTTATATTGTCATTTCATTTCAAGGATAAATATAATAACATCACCAACAACACATTCTATAAATTATCAAGAATGATGAGAACTAGCGGCCCAACCATATGCCCATGTAAAGTATATAATTTAGTAATGAAACAACTGGCGGTTGGTAGTGCAGGCCAGAAATCGATAATCGAATGGGAAACTATCGAAAGGACATCTGTCAAAACTAGGAGTCGATTAAGAATTTCTTCTGACAGCATCGTAATATTCCTTTCACAGCCGTAAGTCATGCTGGCTGAGGTGAAGGTACAAGAAACTTAAATCAGGAAGATGCAGGGAAAAAGGTTACAACCCAGGCATGGCTGGCAGGGGCGAGCGAGTTTAGGTGACTTTTAAAAACAGTGCAGAGGAGGACTCAGTGATTTTAAGGTTCGGTTCTAGCCTTAACAGTCACCCTACATCCACCTTCAGGGATAAGCTTTAGCCAACCTGATGTGCGTCACAATTTTCCCTGTCTTCCCTGATTAACCTCCCGTCGTTGGAGCTGCAACAGGTATGTTTAGCATGCACAACGCTCAAGATTGCAGACAAGGGTTGAGGCGGTGGTGTCCCATTTTTGCACAAAAGGGGAATTACAATGCGGACAACCAGATTTACTTATACACGGTCAAGGATTTTCCTTGGATTCTGATTCCCCTTTTTATTTATTAAAAGAAAAATGAAAGCGGGGACTCTCTCATACTCATTAAAATAATAAAATCAATGCATACGCAGGGATAAACATGGTCGTTTTAATGATAAAAGAAAAATATCCACAGTAATGCAGGTGGGTACAAGGCAACTCGCCCAGTCGGGTTTACTCGATTCAGTTGTTAAATAATACCACCACAGGTTGCCAGTAGTGGAAAAATCATGCCCATTAGTGGCAACACATTCGACTTGCCCACATTCTAGAACCACTCTAGAGTAGACACCCTCAACCCAAGCGTTTAACAGAAAAGGAGAGCATGAAATGTGCAGAGACAACGTAGTCAAAAAGAGGAAAGGAAACGCAGAAAGGAACAATAAAATTTCATCCCTTAAACATTATACATTGCAGAGATACAAGATAAAATCGCAGAGAATCGCAGAAACAAGTGCAATCGCTTCCTAAGATGAGGATACATGAATTCGTTGGTGTAAGCATAAAGCCATATGAAATAAGGGAAATTGCATTCCAATTTAGATAAGGGACGAATGGGCAGTCGTTGGATAAGTAAGGTGTAGTGTAGTTAGAGGATAGTGCTGGCAGAACCACAAATAAAATCCCGCATTAGCTAAGGGATAAGACAGTCATGAAATAAGAAGGCACACAACAATTGTTCGGCCAAGCTATAAATTCAGTCATGAAACTAGTCCACAGTTAACCTATAATTACACAAGCAAATCAGAAACATACATCCTACAATAATCCAATAGTTAGCAAAATGTGTACCGTTTCCTGCTCGCTTTCTCTGTGTGTCGTTTGTACGCTCCGTGCCGCTCCCGCTTGCTGACCGTCAAGACTACACTGGTACCTCCCAACCAATCGCTAGGGGTACTCTGCTTCCCCCTTAGCACCACGAGCCGCAAAGGGGCCACACACTATCCAGATGGTACGTCTAGCTTCCCATCTCTCCTCGCAAGGCTGAGCTACCACTCCTATCCGAGCTGGGAAATCCCAACTCCCCACAAGTAATCAGTCAAGTCACAATTCCGGCAACGTAACGTTACGCTAACAGCCGATCCCCTTCTTCCTCATCTTCCCCTTCTTTTATAGAGTTTTTAGAGCCTCCAACTTTCCCGAAATCACATTTAAATCAAGTTTTAATAAAATTATTCTAAATATTCTCCTTTGCACAAGTGTCATTATCCCCCTCCTTTCTCCAATAATTATTTTCTTTAAATTTATTAATTGTCACAATTCCCTCACCCACCTAGAGTTGCTCCTAAATTTACTCCTAGGGGTTCCTAGATTCCCTTATGGGTTTAAATACTTTCCCTAAAATGAAGTTGCTAATTTAGTTCATTTTAGAAGGTTCTTAATTGCATATTCCTTACTATGTTGACCTCTCCTTTTACCATAAGTTCCCATATTTCCTTTATTATGTTTCCTCCATTCCTTAGTTTCCTAATTTTTATTATTCCCTTATTTTCCTTTTTATTAGAGCCAAAAAGGTAGTTTCTCTATTTACTCTTTCCTTTTTATTATTAATTTGAAATCTTTTTACTCTTTCGCAAGTTAAATAAATTATTTTTTCTTTACAATTTAAAACCATGGATTTTAATTAAATTATTACTCTCTTTATTTTACCCCGAAATTTATGAAGACTAAGACTATTACTTAAGTGGGTTTTAGTTTAAATTTTTATTTTTATTTTTATAGGGTCTTTTCTTAAGGTTAGACAAAAATTTTACCCTAAAGAAGTTTTAGACTTAGGACTTAGAGTCTGAACTAGGCGACATTTAATTAGGAAAGTTGGTTAAGAATTTCTTAATGTGTTAAATGTCTTAGCGCCATATAGGTTTGTTCCTTCATCAACATCAATGCAACGTGCCCTTCATGATGCACCACGTGCTCCAAGGGTGCCACTCGCCTCATTCATTTATTTTTTGCGACGTGCCCTTCAGGATGCACCACGTGCTCCAAGGGTGCCACTCGCCTCTTGTGTTTCTTTTGCATGATGTGCCCTTCAGGATGCACCACGTGATCCAAGGGTGCCACTCTCCAACTTGTGCTTTTTTTGCACGATGTGCCCTTCAGGATGCACCATGTGCTCCAAGGGTGCCACTCGCCAACTTGACTGATTGGTAGACATCAATAACCCTTGGAGTCAACACTCCACCAGGTGAACTTGTGGGAGACTAAGGGATCTAAGGAATAAGGCCCCCGCCTTATTGCGCACCCCTTAAGATCATCGTGAGTGACTGTCGCAGTCTACCATCACGGCATCGTGGATCCTCTCGAACTAGGTAATCGTTAACCTACAGTTTGAGCCACAACGGGAGTGCTAGTAGGCTGTGGCAGGGTTGTTGTCCACACCTCTCCCTCAACCTCTCTGAAAATCATGTGTGGCCCCTTTACTCCATATGTGAGTCTGGTCAGCAAGCTATCGTCATCTTGCATCATCAACAATCATATTAGAACATGTCCACATCATATCATCAAATCAAATATACTAAAATCATAGTAAACAATCAACCCCAAAGCACACTCCCTGACTCGATCTAGAGTCCAAGGGGTCCTGTCGATGCCTCTGCATCCTCAAGTTCAAAAACCCTGCACACTCAGTAAAACCGAGTCAATAGCACATGTCCATGTCGAAGCAGTAAAACGTCATGTCATCTATCATATCACATCATAATCAAGGATAAATTTTTTCTTATCATAAAAGTCCAGATCACTTGCGAGCAAGTGTCCTCAAAGAATAAGTTTTCTCAGTGCGCCAGAGAGAGATGTTACATACACCCCCTCTTGGTCTAAACTTCGTCCCAAAGTTTCATGGTATAAATGCCAAAATAAATGTATCACTGTATCATAAGTCTATCTATC
Organism: Picea engelmannii; assembly: GCA_009831015.1. NCBI lineage: Eukaryota > Viridiplantae > Streptophyta > Pinopsida > Pinales > Pinaceae > Picea > Picea engelmannii. The sequence goes on from ML779473.1 coordinate 810,934, forward strand.
AAACAAAAATGGAAACTGTTGGCGCATATCATATGCGTCCTCCCAGGTCGCCGAGTGCGGACTATAGTTGTCCCACTGGACCTTTACCTGATCTACCGTTCGATCTCGTAACTATCAAACGCGGTGATCTAAGATGAGGACTGTCTCGGTCGTGAGCACTCCCTCGTCCGATACCTACAAGGAACTCATGTCAATCACATGTGTAGGATCACTAATATAGTGTCTCAAAACAGATACATGAAATACATTGTGCATACGCCTAAAAGAATCAGGCAAGGCTAGTCGATAGGCCACGGGCCCCTTTTTCTCCATAATCACGAAAGGTCCCACGAACCTAGGAGAGAGTTTAGCTCCCTTTCCAAGCTTGATCGAACTCTTATGTGGTTTAACCCGCAAGAAGACTCGATCGCCGACCTCATAACTACGGTCGAATCGGTGCGCATCGGCATAACTCTTTTGTCGATCCTGTACTTCTTTAATCCTTTGTCTTATTGTTTTCATTTGTTCTTCCATTTCTTGGATCGCTTCTGGTCCCACCAAGACCCTATCCTCAAGTCGATCCCAACTCAAAGGCGTCTGACATGGACACCGATAAATAAACTCGAAAGGCACCATCTTAATGGTGTTCTGGTAACTGTTGTTGTAAGCGAACTCTACTAGTGGCAAGAATTCTTCCCAACGCTTTTGTTGGTCCATCACGTACATGCGCAACATGTCCTCCAATGTTTGGTTCATTCATTTGGTCTTTCCGTCAGTCTCTGGGTGATACACAATACTAAAGTTAAGTTGGGTTCCCAAGGCCTCTTGGAAACTCGTCCAAAATCGTCCAGTAAACACCGATCCTCGATCGGATATAATCCTCTTAGGCACGCCATGCAACCTCACAATCTCACTGATGAAAACTCTAGCTATGTTAGGTTCCTGATACGTCATACGTATAGGAATAAAGTGAGCACTTTTCGTCATAGTGTCTACTACTACGAAAATCAAGTCATGTCTCCTTGCCTTCAGTGGCAATCCAACAATAAAATCCATCGAAATAACTTCCCATTTCGATTCCAGTATGGCATGTGGTTGAAGTAATCCTATTGGGTGTCTATGTTCATCCTTTACCTACTGACACTCCAGACACCTGGCCACATAGTTAACTATGTCAGCCTTCATTCCCTTCCAAAAGAATAAGGGCTTAAGATCTTCCCTCATCTTCGTAACTCCCGGGTGAGCCATGTAAACTGCTCTATGAGCCTCACTCAGGATCAACATCCACAACTCGTCATTTGGCGGTACGTAAATCTGACTTTTAAACCTCAATAAACCATCGCTATCAAATGAATATCCCTCATATCGTGGTACCATCATTGTGTTTTGTCCGATAAAACCGTCTACCTCCTTGTACCAGTCATCGTCACGATGTAAAGTGAGAATATTCTCACGTAGATTCGTCTGAAGAGGCAATACCGAAAAGATGTGTGGCCTTCGAATCAAAGAATCTGCCACTCGATTCACTATTCCCTTTATGTAAGTAATGTCGAAGTCGTACTCGCTAAGCAATTCTGACCAACGTCGTTGTCGCGCGTTCAGGTCGCTTTGCGTAAAAATGTGTTGTAGTCCACAATGATCTGTATTTAGTTCAAATTTGTGTCCTACAAGGTAGTGTCTCTAGACCTTCAAGGCATATACAATGGCTAATACCTCCAAATCGTGCGTCGTGTAGTTCTCCTCATGCCTTCTTAATTTCCTCGAAATGTAGGCAATCACTCATCCGTCTTGCATCAAGACTCCGCCTAAACCTTCCTTGGATGCGTCTGTGCATACCAAGAAGTATGCGTCCATGTTAGGGACCTTTAGTATTGGCGTCATTTTCAAAAACTCTTTAAGCCTCCGAAATGGTTCCGCACATTTCTCGGTCCAAACAAACTTCTTGTTTTTCTTCTGCAATTCCATGATTCAAATTTTCTATCTTCGAAAATCCCTCGACAAACCGTCAATAGTATCCCGCTAAACCCATAAAACTATGCACTTCTGTGACATTCATCGGTGCAGGCCATTCCATAATAGCCTCAACCTTGGATGGATCCATGGCTATGCCTTCGCCGGAAATGACATGCCCTAAGTAGTGAATCTGCGATTGATAAAAAGAGGAATTTGGAAAGTTTCCCATACAGTTTGTGCTCTTGAAAACACTGTAGTACCAAGCGCAAGTGCTCGTCATGCTCCTTCATATGAGAGTAAATCAAAATATCGTCAATGAATACTTGGACGAACTTGTCCAAGTATTCGCGGAACACCCCATTCATCAATCTCATAAATACCCTTGGGGAGTTTGTCAATTCAAACGGTAAAACAGTAAACTCGTAATGTCCAAATCTCGTCTTAAAGGTTTTCTTAGGGACATCATCCTCCTTGATCCGTAACTGGTGATACCCTGATCGCAAATCGATCCTGGAGAACACCGTCGCACCCTTCATTTGATCGAACAGATCATCAATTCTTGGCAAGGGATATTGATTCTTGATCGTGGTCTTGTTCAGTTGGTTGTAGTCAATGAAAAGCCTCCACAATCCATCCTTCTTTCATATGAAGATAACAGGTGCACCCCACGGTGACACACTAGGACATATCAGTCCCAGGTCCAACAATGCCTTCAGTTTCATTTTCAACTCTTGAAACTCCAGGGTCGACATCCGATAAGGCGTTCTTGCTATCGGTTCGGTCCCCGGTTTTAGGTCTATAGTAAAATCCAACTCCCTTTCTGGCGGCATCTTAGGTAACTCCTCTGGAATTATGTCTGCAAAATATTTCACCACCAGAAGGTGCTCAAGTCCTTCCGCTACTCCCTTCTCGTTTAACGCAAGAATCGCGTAAAGCTTTCACCCCTTGCGCATACTCTTCCATAACTGTAAGGAAGAGACGAACCTCAGGGAAACTCCCTGGTTTTTTCCTACAATCACACATCTTTGTCCCTCATCATCGATTAAGCTCAATCGTTTCATATTACAGTTGAGTATCACCTCATGCGATTCCAACCAATCTATACCAATCATGACGTCATAAGATCCTAGGATTGTGATGTACAAGTTGATCCTCGTGACAAACTCTCCCAGGTTAAGGGCACAACCCGTAAAATTTCCTCCAACCTTTTGTTTGGCTCCCAAAGCCATCTCTAGGAAGCTAAACTCGTCATGTTCGATTGCCTTTACCTTAATCCTTTTAGCACTGCACCAGAAATGAAACTCTCGGTAGTGCCTGGGTCTATCAAAATACTAAGGGTCTGGTCAGTGACAATACATATCGTCTTGAGCATAGTCGACTGATGCTCTGCCTGGCGGTTATTCACCGCTGCATGAATCCGATGGGCCTTGCCCATATCTCCCACTGTAGTGGGTCCGGATGATCCGAACACTCTGGTCCTCTCCATAGGACAGTCGTGTGGGTAGTGTGGCTCCCCACACATCCAACACCCCTTCTTCGGCCTAGTAGTCCTGGTACCCGAAGTAGAAGATGACGGCCCACCGGCCTGGAACCCAGGTCTGTTCTACTGAACAGACCTAAACTATTGTTGTTGTGGGCGATGTTGTTGCTGGTGCTGTGGTCCCCGATAAGGTGTCCGCTGCTGAGGTGGTGGTCGCCGAGGTGTAGTGAAAGTGGATCCCCTCTGGAAGCTAGGATATCCCAGCGTATGTCTCGCTGGTGTCTGATGCTGTGATGTTCCAGATGAACCCTGCCTTGTTGATATCGCTGGATTCCTGGTCTAACCCCCACTGATAAGCTCCTCCTCTACTATGAGGGCCTTCTGGACGGCATCGTGCAAGGTTTGAGGCATCAAGATCCTAACCTTTGCATGCACGCTGTCGTTAAGGCCAAACAAGAACCTGTTGACCTTAAGCTTCTCCATGTTAAGGTGCGAAGCATACCGGAGCAACTCCATAAAACGTTCCTCGTACTTGGGCACCGTACGACCTCCCTGTCTTAATGCGTTGAACTCATTGAGCTGATGCTCAATGAATTCCTCTAAAAGGTACCTGTGTCAGAACCGTTCGTCGAATGATTCCCATGACATGTCTTCAACGACCATGTTCATCTGCGGTAGGAGCGTCTTCCACCATAGAAGAGCGATCCCCTTCAGTTGGAAGACCTCCATGCGGACCTTCATGTTGGAGGTATAATCGCGAAGTGCGAAGCACATCTCCATGTTATCCAACCATGCCTCGACAGCTGCGTTGTTCAGGGCACCAAAGAACTCAGTAAATTTGACCTTCTCGAGTTCTCGATGAATGCTACCAGTAACGGTCGGTGTGCATGGCAGAACCTCAACGGGTGTCGATGCCCTGGCGTCATCTCTATCCAAGCGGTTGATCAGTGCCTCGGACATGCGCTGAAAATATCTCATCATCCCAAATACGTCACTAACTACTATCTTCTCCTATCCAAGAACCTGCTCATCTCCCTGGGGGTTAGACCTCTCAGGCGTGGACGCTACTGGAGGTGTTGCACCTCCTCCCCTAGCACCCCGTCGTCTGCCTCCGCGACGTCCTCTAACCATGATTACCGGCACGCACACAATCAACTCGATCAGCAATAGTATAATCAAATCAAATCATGTCACAGAAGCCGTAGCGAATCCCAAGTCACGGGTCAAACCCTCTCTAATACCATATGTAACGAACCTCCTCGTTACGATGACAAACCTCTTAGCAAGTGCAATTTTTTCTTTTTTTTTCTTTTTTCAAAAGTATGTGCACACGTATACAAGGAAAACAACACATTCGACTCTGCGTCGCCACCCGACGATTAACAAGATGAAATAACTCTGATATCGATCATAAAGATCTAAGACGCACATAAACATCTGCAAGCAAGGAATGACTATCAACCGACAAATAATAAGACTGAATACCCATCTGTCCTACCCTGCAATGGTTAGGATCTCCAAGACACATAAGCAACGCTCAAGCCCAGGTTCCCATCGATTTTAACCATTTAAGGTCTCAGGGCTGGCGACTGTTCTGAGGAACATGGAGGTGTCTACATCCCGCCAACACAATCCAGACTAAAACTAATTATGCCAAATCAACAAACATCAATGACGATCACTGTGCAATAAAGCTCTAAGTATCAACACACAAGACAATAATTCCACAGTGTAAGAGAGTTTGGTTACTAAATCCAACAGGAACTGACATAAGTACACGCGCAAGGAAATCAATCTTATTTTAAGTCCAGGAGCAAGGGTAGTCATCTACTTTACTTTAAGGCGCCATTCATACCAATATTAAATAGAATCTATTAAGCCAGTAGGATCTTTGCTAAGGTTGGAACCATAAGTAACATCAAAGGTAGGTTAACTAGTATGACTAAAATTATAATTAATCCATTTAGCAATGGTCTCTAAATACAACCAGTTCTATCAAGGAGAATAAGCACCCCAACCTTTAATCCAACATTTCTTACAACTTAGCATTTTATGATAGTGCGTCAATACTAACTCATTATTACTTACAGTATTGCATTGAAAGTAACACATATAATCGGATTATAAGTCATTGGAAATTATCATAGCGTTTAAAGTAACGAACAACAATAATATAACATACTACTATTTTTCATTACAATCCAATCTAGCACGTTAGCCATAAATATTCAAGTCAATATATACCTTTAATTAAGACTCAACATTACCTATGACTCACTTGGCAACAATACCGACTAATTACTTCGTTTAGTTTCTGTTAATCGATGGAATACCAACCCAATCTGATAAATAAGTACAATATGATTTAAATGCAATTTCCCCCTTTTCTAAATCATGATAGTTACTATACTTAGTTCAAGGACCTCACCTTTTATGTGTTGTCAATATCAATAAAATTAAAATGTCCTTACAATAATTACACGTATCATTACTTTGCACTACTTTAACCTTGTAAATAAATAACAACGACATTACTCTTTATAACACTACATTTTATTCCATATTATATTGCAACATTACTTTTGCATAATTCAGAAACAATAATTACCATGACGTTGTCCTTTCAATAACCATATAAATTACAGTCACAAGCATTTACTTCTCACTGGACCCATTTATGTTATTCATAATAATAAAATTTCAGTAACATTTCTACCAAAATATCAAAATCCTTACTTACCCTTGGGTTACTATAACATTACATTAGACCAACGATAACATAAACCTTTTCATACGCCTACACTACCTTCTACTTTATAATGCAAGCACAATCCTTTACAGTGGTTTTATGCTTACATCTTACCATAATAAAATATTCGAGTAACAATATCTTTACAAGTCCTAAAAACACTCATGTTATCTTTAATAGTCATAACTGCACTTTATTTATATTGCCATCTCATTTCAAGGATAAATATAATAACATCGCCAACAACACATTCTATAAATTATCATGAATGATGAGAACTAGCGGCCCAACCATATGCCCATGTAAATTATATAATTTAGTAATGAAACAACTGGCGGTTGGTAGTGCAGGCCAGAAATTGATAATCAAATGGGCAATTGTCGAAAGGATGTTCATCAAAACTAGGAGTCGATTCAGAATTTCTTCTAACAACATCGTAATATTCCTTTCATAGTCGTAAGTCACGCTAGCAGAGGTGAAGGTACAAGAAACTTAAATCAGGAAGATGCAGGGAGAAAGGTTATGACCCAGGCATGGCTGGCAGGGGCGAGCGAGTTTAGGCGACTTTTAAAAATAATGCAGAGGAGGACTCAGCGATTTTAAGGTTCGGTTATGACCTTAACAGTCACCCTACATCCACCTTCAGGGATAATCTATAGCCAGCCCGATGTGCGTCACAATTTTCCCTCTCTTCCCTGATTAACCTCCCGTCACTGGAGCTACAGCAGGCATGTTTAGCACTCACATCGCTCAAGATTGCAGACAAGGGCTGAGGCGGCGGTGTCCCATTTTTTCACAGAAGGGGAGTTACAATGCGGACAACTAGATTTACCAATACGCAGTCAAGGATTTGCCTTGGATTCCAATTCCCCTTTTTATTTATTCAAAGAAAACTGAAAGCGCGGACTCTCTCATACTCATTAAAATAATAAAATCAATGCATATGTAGGTATAAACATGGTCTTTCTAATGATAAAAGAAAAATATCCATAGTAATGCAAGTGGGTACAAGGCGATTCGCCCAGTTGTGTTTACTCGATTCGGTGGTTAAATAATACCGCCATAGGTTGCCAATAGTGGAAAATTCGTGCCCATTAGTGGCAATGCATTCGGCCTGCCCACATTCTGGAACCACTCCAGAGTAGACACCCTCAACCCAAGAATTTAACAGAAAAGGAGAGCATGAAATGTGCTGAGACAACGCAGTCAAAAAGAGGAAAGGAAACGCAGAAAGGAACAATAAAATTTCATCCCTTAAACATTATACATTGCAGAGATACAAGATAAAATTGTAGAGAATCGCGGAAACAAGTGCAATCGATTCCTGAGATGAGGATACATGCATTCCTTGGTGTAATCATAAATCCATCTAAAAGAAGGGAAATTGCATTCCAATTTAGATAAGGGACAAATGGGCAGTCGTCGGATAAGTAAGGTGTGGTGCAGTTAGAGGATAGTGCTAGTAGAACCACAGATAAAATCGTGCATTAGCTAAGGGATAAGGTAGTCATGAAATAAGAAGGCACACGACAATTGTTCATCCAAGCTATAAATTCAGTCATGAAACTAGTCCATAGTTAACCTATAATTACACAAGAAAATCAGAAACATACATCCTACAATAATCCATCAGTTAGCAAAAGTGTGTGTCGTTGCCTGCTCGCTTGCTCCGTGTGTCGTCTGCGCACTTCATGTCGCTCCCGCTCGCTGACCATCAAGACTACACCGGTACCTCCCAGCCAATCGCTAGGGTTACTCTACTTCCCCCTTAGCCCCCCGAGCCGCAAAGGGGCCACACACTATCCAGATGGTACGTCTAGCTTCCTAGCTCGCCTCGCAAGGCTGAGCTACCACTCCTAGCCGAGCTGGGAAATCCCAACTCCCCACAAGTAATCATTCAAGTCACAATACCGGAAGCGTAATGTTACGCTAATAGCCGATCCCCTTCTTCCTCATCTTCCCCTTCTTTTATAGAGTTTTTAGAGCCTTCAACTTTCCCGAAATCACATTTAAATCAAGTTTTAATAAAATTATTCTAAATATTCTCCTTCGCACAAGTCTCGTTCATCCCCCTCTTTTTTCCAATAATTATTTTCTCTAAATTTATTAATTGTCACAATTCCCTCACCCACCTAGAGTTGCTCCTAAATTTACTCCTAGGGGTTCCTAGATTCCCTTACGGGTTTAAATACTTTCCCTAAAATGAAGTTGCTAATTTAGTTCATTTTAGAAGGTTCTTAATTGCAGATTCCTTACTATGTTGACCTCGCTTTTTACCATAAGTTCTCATCTTTCCTTTATTATGTTTCCTCCATTCCTTAGTTTCCTAATTTTTATTATTCCCTTATTTCCCTTTTTATTAGAGCTAAAAAGGTAGTTTATCTATTTACTCTTTCCTTTTTATTATTAATTTGAAATCTTTTTACTCTTTCGCAAGTTAAATAAATTATTTCTTCTTTACAATTTAAAACCACGGATTTTAATTAAATTATTACTCTCTTTATTTTACCCCAAAATTTATGAAGACAAAGACTATTACTTAAGTGGGTTTTAGTTTAAATTTTTATTTTTATTTTTATAGGGTCTTTTCTTAAGGTTAGACAAAAATTTTACCCTAGAGAAGTTTTAGACTTAGGACTTAGAGTCTGAACTAGGCGACATTTAATTAGGGAAGTTGGTTAAGAATTTCTTAATGTGTTAAATGTCTTAGGGCCATCTAGGTTTGTTCCTTCATCAACATCAATGCGACGTGCACTTCAGGATGCACCACGTGCTCCAAGGGTGCCACTCACCTCGTTCGTTTCTTTTGCGTGATGTGCCCTTCAGGATGCACCACGTGCTCCAAGGGTGCCACTCGCCTCTTGTGTTTCTTTTGCGCGACATGCCCTTCAGGATGCACAACGTGCTCCAAGGGTGCCACTCGCCAACTTGTGTTTCTTTTGTGCGACGTGCCCTTCAGGATGCACCACGTGCTCCAAGGGTGCCACTCGCCAACTTGACTGATTGGTAGACATCAATAACCCCTAGAGTCAACACTCCGCCACGTGAACTTGTGGGAGACTAAGGGTTCTAAGGAATAAGGCCCCCACCTTATTGCGTGCCCCTTAGGATCATCATGAGCAATTGTCGCAGTCTTCCCTCACGGCATCGTGGATCCTCTCAAACTAGGTAATCGTTAACCTACAGTTCGAGCCACGGCAGGAGTGCTAGTAGGTTGTGGCAGCGCTATTGTCCACACCTCTCCCTCAACCTCTCTAGAAATCGCGTGTGGCCCCTTTACTCCATATGTGAGTCTGGTCGGAAAGCTATCATCAAACTACATCATCAACAATCGTATCAGAACATGTCCACATCATATCATCAAATCAAATATACTAAAATCACAGTAAACAATCAACCCCAAAGCACACTCTCTGACTTGATCTGGAGTCCAAGGGGTCCCGTCGATGCCTCTGCATCCTCAAGGTCAAAAACCCTGCACACTCAGTAAAACTAAGTCGATAGCACCTATCCATGTCGAAGCAGTAAAACATCATGCCATCTATCATATCACATCATAATCAAGGATAAATGTTTTCTTATCATAAAAGTCCAGATCACTTGTGAACAAGTGTCCTCAAAGAATAAGTTTTCTCAGTGTGCCAGAGCGGGATGTTACAAAAAATTGCACTTGATTGCATCTCTTATAGACATAATGATGGGGTCGTTACATATGGTATCAGATCAAGTTCAACCCTACGAATGTGGATCACAGGGATTTCCACTATAGTAAACCCTTGAGTATTAACCTAGCACTAATCAAAAACTTTAGCGTGTCCATGCGGTGATCTCGATTAGAGGACACCACAGAGGTTCGTGTCATGGAAGGAGGTGTGACGCCTCCAGAGGTGCCCACACCCACAGAGTCTAACCCCCAAGGGGAATAACAAGTCCTTGGGCTAGATTCGATTGTTGTAAGGGATGAGGATGGTCTGAGAAGGTCCTTCCAGAGATTGTCAGAGGCCTTGATTCACCATTTGTGTTGAGATGGGGCCAGGGCACCTATACCCCTGAGGGTCCACAGCACGCCCAGTTAGTACAATTAGTATTCACCACAAACTCAAGAAGGTCAATTTTCCTGAGTTCTTGGGTTCCCTGGATGGTGAAGCCATCGAGGTATGGTTGGAGAATATGGTGAGGTGCCTTCACTTTGTGACTATACCCCCAACATGAAGGTATGCATGGTGGTATTTCAGCTGAAGGGGAGCGCTCTTCTATGATGGAATACAATCCTGCCACAATTGAACATGTTTGTCGAAGACGTTTCATGGGAACTATTTGAGGAACGGTTCTAAGAGAGGTATCTTTCTGAGGAATTCGTTGAGCATCAACTCAATGAGTTCAATGCCTTGCGACAAGGCAGTCATATGGTGCCCCAGTACGAGGCTCATTTTTGGAGCCGCTTTGGTATGATTTGCACCTTTTACCAAGAATCTTAAGGGAAACAAGTTCGTGTTGGCCTCAGTGTTAGGATCTATCTTCTACTTTGGGTACCATGAATACTGGAATGAATAAATTGTGTTGGTATGTGGGTAGCCACATTACCAACATGACTACCTAGTGGAGAGGACCGAAGCATCTGGATCAATCGAACCCACTACCGTGGGAGTTTTGGGCAAGGCCCATTGGATTCATGCAATGGTGAGTAACTTCCAAGCATAGCACCAGTCAACTATGCTTGAGACGTCAGATACCATCACTGACCAGACCCTTAGTATTTTGATATATCCTGGTGCTACCGAAAGTTTTATTCTGGTGCGACGCTAAAAAGAATTAAGGTTAAGGTAGTCGAACAGGATGAGTTTAACTTTGTAGAAATGGCTTCTTTAGCCAAACAAAAGGTTGGTGGGAAAGTTATGGGTTGTAGCCTTAACCTGGGAGATTTTGTCACCAGGGCCAACCTATAAGTCATGATATTAGGATCTTATGGCATCATGATCAATATGGATTGGTTGGAATCACATGAGGGAATACTCAACTGTAAGATTAAACGATTGATTTTGGTCGATGATGAGGGGCATATACACGTGATTGTAGGTCAGAACCAGGGAATTTCCCTGAGGTTAATCTATTCCTTGTAGCTACGGAAGAGCATGCACAAGGTATGTAATATTTATTTGATCCTTGCGTTAAACAAGAAGGGAGTAGCAGAAGGTCTAGAACACTTTTCAGTGGTGAGAGAGTTTGCAGACGTCTTCCCTAAGAACTTACATGGGATGTCACTGGAGAGGGAGTTGGAATTTACCATAGACCTAAAAATAGGGACTGGATCGATAGAAAAAATGACTTATTGGATGTCGACCCCAGAGTTACAGGAGTTGTTGGACCTGGGACTTATACATCCAAGAGTGTCACTGTGGGGTGTGCCTGTTATTTTCATACGAAATAAGGATGGGTCGTGGAGACTCTAGATTGACTACTATCAATTGAACAAGGTAAGGATCAAGAATCAATACCCATTTCCAAGGATTGATGATTTGTTCGATCAGATGAAAGGTGCAACGATGTTTTCAAAGATCAACTTATGATTAGGGTATCACTAGTTACGGATAAATGAGGATGACATCCCTAAGACCGCCTTTAAGACAAAGTTTGGACATTACGAGTTTATTGTTTTATCTTTTGGACTGACAAACACCCTTGGGGTATTTATGAGTTTGATGAACGGGGTGTTCTGCAACTACTTGGACAATTTTGTCCAAGTATTCATTGAAGACATTTTGATTTACTCTCAGACGATGGAGGATAATGACGAACACTTTCTTTTGGTACTATAATGTTTTCGAGAGAACAAATTTTATGGGAAATTCTCTAAATGATTGTTTTATCAATCAAATATTCACTACTTAGGCCATGTCATCTCTGGTGGAGGTATCATCGTGGATCCAACAAAGGTAGAGGATATTATGGAATGTCCTGCACTGATGAATTTCCCTAAATTATGTAGCTTCATGGGTTTAGTAGGATACTATTGACGGTTCATCAAGGGATTCTCAAATATATCAAATTTGATTATGGAATTGTAGAAGAAGAACAAGAAGTTTGTTTGGACCGAGAAACGCACGGAGGCATTTTAGAGGCTCAAGGAGTTGTTGACAACAACACTGATACTAAAGGTCACCGACATGGACACGGACTTCTTGGTATGCATTGACGCATCCAAAGAAGGCTTAGGCGGAGTCTTGATGCAAGATGTTCGAGTGATAGCTTACATCTAGAGAAATTTGAGAAGGCATGAGGAGAACTATGCGATGCACGAATTGGAGTTGTTAGCCATTGATTATGCCTTGATATTTTGGACACACTACCTTATTGGACGGAAATTGAACTAAAAACAGACCACTATGGACTACAACACATCTTTACGTAAAGCGACTTGAATGCACGACAATGAAAAGGGACAATGAACAGAGTGGTGGATGCGTTGAGTCAGAGACCGCACATATTTTCGGTGATTTCCTCTTCAGATGAATCTACGTGAAAACATTATAACTTTACAACGCGACAATGACTGGTACAAGGAGTTCAAGGATTATATCAGACAAAACACAATGATGGTACCAAAATTTGAAGGATTTACTATGGAAAACAATGGATTATTGAGATTTAAAGGTCGAATCTACATACCACCCAATGACGGGTTGAGAAGTTTGATCCTAAATGAGGCTCAAAGAGTAGTGTACATGGCTCACCTAGGAGTCACGAAGATGAGGGCAGATCTTAATCCCTTGTTCTTCTAGAAAGGAATGAAGGCAGACATAATCAACTACGTGGTAATATGTCTAGAATGTTAGCAGGTGAAGGTTGAACATAGACATCCAACAGGATTACTACAGCCATATGCTATTCCAGAATCGAAATGGGAGGTAATTTTGATGGATTTAATTGTTTGATTGGAGTTGACGGCAAGGAGACATGACTCGATTTTTGTGGTAGTTGACACTTTGACAAAGAGTTCTCATTTTATTCCTTTGTGTATGACATATCAAGCACCTGACATGGATAGATTTTTCATCAGCGAGATTGTGAGATTGCATGGCATGCCTGACAGGATTATAACTGATAGAGGATCGATTTTTACTGGACAATTTTAGACTAGTTTCCAAGAGGCCTTGGGAACCCAACTTAACTTTAGTACTGCGTATCACCCGAAGATAGACAGGCAGACCAAACGAACAAAAAAAATCTTGGTGGACATGTTACGTATGTATGTGATGGAAAAACATAAGTGTTGGGAAGAATTATTTCCATTGGTAGAATTCACATATAACCATAGTTATCAAAGCACCATTAATATGGCACCTTTCGAGTTTATTTACAGGTGTCAAACACCTTTGAGTTGGGATTGGCTTGAGGATAGGGTCCTGGTGGGACCAAAAGTGATCCAAGAAATGGAAGATCAATGCAAACAATAAGACAAAGGATCGAGGAAGTGCAGGATCAATAGAAGAGTTATGTTGATGCGCATCGTGTCGACCGTAGTTACGATGTTGGCGATCAAGTATTCTTGTGGGAGAAACTACATAAGAGTTCAATCAAGTTTGGAAAGGGTGCTAAAACTATCTCCTAGGTTCATGGGATCTTGCGAGATTGTGGAAAAGTGAGGGTTGTGGACTATTGACTAGCCTTGCCTGATCCTTGAGGCATATGCATGATTTCTTTCACATCTTTGTTTGAGACATTATGTTAGTGATCCTACAGATGTTTGACTTGATTACCTTGTAAGTATCGGATGAGGGTGCACTCATGGCAGAGCCGATCCGTATTCTGTACCATTCCATTTGAAAACTACGCTGTCAAATAGTAGATCAAGTCAAGGTCCAGTGGGATAGTTATAGTCTACGCTCGACGATCTGGGAGGACGCATATGATATGCACCAACAATTTCCATTTTTGTTTGATAGATAGACTTATGATACTATGATACACTTTATTTTGGAATTTTTATACTGTGAAACTTCGGTACGAAGTTTAAACCAAGAGAGGGTGTATGTAACATCCCTCTCTTGTGCGCATTGAGCGAACTTATCCTTGAGGAAAATTTCTTGCAAGTGATCAATATTATTATACTATCGATCATTCGATTATGATTATGAGACATTATGGATTGAAGATATGTTATTTTTTTGTATTCACATAGACAAGTGCTATTGACTGGGTTCTCCTGAGTGTGCAGGACTTTGGACATTGAGGATGAAGAGTCATCGATGAAACCCCTTGGACTCTGGATCAAGTCAGGGAGAAGATTATTGGGCTTAAATGTTATTGTTGTGACACATGTACATATGATTAGATGTTATGATGATTGATTATTGTTGCTGACATGATTCATTGATGGATGCAGGCTAACGATAGCTTGCTGACCAGACTCACATATGGAGTAGAGGGGTCACACAGGACAACCAGAGACATCAGGGAGAGGTGTGGAAAAGATCCCTGCCACAACCTACTATCACTCCCGTCGTGGATTGAACTATAGGTTAACAATTACCTAGTTCGAGAAGACCCATGATGTCATGAGGGAAGACTGCGACAGTCGCTCACGATTATTCTAAGAGGTGTGCAATAAGGCATGGGCCTTATTCCTTAGAGGCCCTTAGTCTCCCACAAGATCACCTAGTGGAGTATTGACTCCAGGGGTTTTTTATGTCCACCAAGTCAGTCAAGAGGTGAGTCACACCCTTGGAGAACGCAGTGTGTCCTGAAAGGCACATCGCCCAAGGAAAACAAAAAAGAGGTGAGCGGCACCCTTGGAGCATGTAGTGTGTCCTGAAGGGCAGGTCATGCAAGGAAAATGGAAATAGGTGAGTGAAACCCTTGGATCATGTAGTGTGTCTTGAAGGGTACACCGTGCAAGGAAAATAGAAAGAGGTGAGTGGCACCCTTGGAGAACCTAGTGTGTCCTGAAGGGAAAGTCACAATTTTAACTGGTAAGTGAATAAACCTAGTCGGTGCTAAAATGAATGATGTGATAAGTAAGATTTAATAACAATTTTTCCCTAATGAAAATGTTTCCCAACCTAGAGAATTTAAAACCTAGGTCTAAGTAGAACATGTGGTTAAAAATTAATAATAAATAATCATGTAACAAGAAGGGAGTAAGAAATTCAAATTAATTTATTTAAGTCAAATTATCATGAAGAATTAAAATTTTAAAAATGGAAATGGTTGTTTTTATCTATTTTTGCTAATCAAATTTTAATTGAAGAAGAAAAAAGGGTAATTGGTTGTTTTATCTACACTTGTTAAATTTGATTTTTAGTTAAAAAGAAAAAAGACGGAAACTTAAAAGAAATAGGAAAGTTAAGAAAAAAGGGGAAACCTAAAAAGGGGGGAAAGGTAAAGAAAAAGATGAATGTATAACTTAGTAAGAAATCTTGCCATTGGAACTTTCTAATTATGAACTCAAAAAGGAATTAAGTAAGGCATAAGTCATTTAAGAAGTGTAAGGTAATTTTGGGACACCTAGGAGCGTTATTAGGAATGCTTTTAGGTGGGTGAGGGAAATAGGAATAAAAATTAATTTTCTAGTGCAGCTAGGGGATCAGGCGACATGTGTACAGGGGAGGTTTTTCCTAATCAAAATTTATGAAAATGGAATTTAATGAGAATTTGGGAAACTAATTAATTAAAAACTCTATAAAAAGGATGGAGGAGGAGGATTATGGATCATATCTTTATGCGTAACATTACTCTATTGAATTTTTGTCTTGGCTGAACTTATCTTGTGGGAGTTGGGATACCTAGCTTGGATAACGAGTGGTAGCTCGACCTTGCGAGGGGAGATGGGTGCTAGTAGTTCTCTAGTATTATGTGCATGTCCCCTTTATGTCTGGAGGGGCTCAGGGGGAAGAGGAGTACCCCTAGCGTTAGCTAGGAGGTACCAATGAGGTCACATTGGTCGACAAGTGAGAGTTGGATGGAGCGTGTGCATTATAGAAACTAAGGAGCATTCACATTTGTCTAAGGTACGCCGGTTTAATTTGTTACTTGAAATGAAAATCTACTTTACACATGTTATTTCTCTGTGATCAATTGAATATTTCATTTCCATGAGTTGTCTTGCACCTGCTTTCCTACAATATTTTTAATCCTTTTGCTTGTTGTATTCTGAGTTGATTTCCCTTGGAGAACCTAACTTATGATTGCATTGACTTCTTTGTGTGGATTTTATTGATTATTATGAAGAGATTTTGTTTTATCGTATGTCCCTTATCCCTTTAGTCATTAGTCTGCAGCTGAGTAGTCGGCTAGGAGTTGAATCAATTATCGTCACTTCGGTGTTTAAATACATATAGACTCTAATGCCCTTTTTTTGTGCATGGATGATGAGTGAAGGATAATTTTTTCCCAACTATCTATACCTTACATACCTCTATTATTTTCTATTATTGTTAATCTCTAACCGTTGTGCTTTCCTCGTGAATGAGTATCTATGTGTCTGGATTGATTAAAACTCCAATTTCCTATGCGATTTAATTGCTTAAACTTTGGTAAATCTCTGCGTTTTGGAGTGATAAAACCATGCGTTGTAAATGAAAACCTCTAATTTTTGAAGGCCCAATATCTGTGTTTTGTGTTGATTAACCTCCGATCATCTAGGCTCCTTTCCATTTACACAACAAATTTCTACACAACTTTTACTTCACGATTTACCCTGTGCTTGATTGGAAAAACCTCTACGTTTTTGTTTATTTAATTCTCCCAGTGATCACCCTTATTACTCTCTGCATTTTAATGATCACCTCTACATTTGTGTATTTATTTCTCCCAACAAATTGTGATTTTACCTCTGCAATTTCATTTATATATGTGACAGTATTTGTTGTGGCTGTGTTGACAAGTTGTGATTTGTTATATATCGTGGATAGCAATATTTTGGATGGCAAATTTATATAATGTGTGATAGAAATTTTATATCATATTTCAGACAATAATGTCATTTTTATATACCATCAGTTTTATCAATAGATCATCATCTGATTTGTTGATGGACAACGATGCATTCATTGTTGTATGACAACGTGTTTATTTTCTATAGATGACATCTTATTATTCTCTATGTATGGCATCGATTTTAGACATAGTAGACTGCAAATTTACACCTTCATCAGTCTGCTAATTTACCGTTCCTGGACTATGAACTATTACATTTATTAAACCAACAATTTTACATTTATTATGACAATCATTGTAATAACAACATCATTTTGGACAACAAACTAATATTGTTGATAGCAATTCTATTGACAATGAATTTAGATGTATGGTGTAGTGATACCAGGCATTTAATAAATGATAGAAATAAGATTGACTACGGGTTTTTTTCCCCTGAGAATGATTGTGTTTTTACCATAAGATTGACTACATTTTTACCCTGAGAATGATTGCATTTTTACCATAAGATTGACGATGTTTTTACCCTAAGAATGATTGAATTATTACCATCATATTGACTACGGTTTTACCCTAAGAATGATTTTGTTTTTACTGTGAGATTGACTGTGTTTTTACCATAAGATTGACTGAGTTTTTACCCTGAGAATGATTGTGTTTTTACCATGTGAATGGTTGTGTTTTACCCTATGAATGACTGTGTGTTTACCATGTGAATGTATTCAGTTTTAATATCTAATGACAACAACATCATATATTATTACTCGACGATTGCATCTATAATTGTGTCAACAATACCCTTTATTTCTCTGTGAATTTAATATCTATTGTCTGCGAAATTATCCATATCTAATGGACAACGATTTAATTGCTTTGTTGTTGTGCATGACAACAAATTCACATAGCGACTTTATGATAGCAATTTTAATTTTATTAGATAGATATATTGTTGATTCCTTGGTCACATGACAAATATATATTTAGACAACGATCTGGTTAGTCCTTGATGAAAAGGAAACTATATATATATTTATAATGGTTAAATCCATTAGTGTAAAATGATTTTATTGGCATGACAACATTTTAAATAAGACAACGTTCTAATTGTGAGTATAGTAGACAAAATTTAATATGTGAATATGAAAAACATAGCTTTTAATTGTGACTATAATAGATAACGTTTAATATGTGATTATGATAGACAAAGTTTTTATAGAGATGGATATGATAGACATAGTTTTACAGACAACGTAATGATAGACAACAAATATGGTAGACAACATTTTGTAGTTATCAATTAATAGACATGTTAAAGGACAACGATTTATATTGTTTCAGTTTTAAGGGACAACGATTAATTGTTTGGTTTTTAAACACAGTGAATTATATTGTATAAAGGACCATGATTTATTGTCTCGGTTTTAAAAGACATGTTTCGTAGATAGATTATTAAATGAACTAATTGTTGAATATAATTATGTTTAATGTGTATAGATGATGTATGTTTGCAAAATAAAATTGTTGCACAAGGAATTTAATGTGCAGTATGAATGTTATAGTCTTTAGATTCCCTTGCCTCATGTTGACTTGTCGATTAGGTGCTTGGGTTAGTCGTCTTGTTTAACAGTTAATTCGGTCTCCTACCACGTTGAATTTTTGTTGGGTTATTGGTCTAGATGTGTTATGTTGTGCCTTGGATACTATCACGCCTAAAGCCTGGTGATGGAATTATTCAGATGAGGGAATCCTGCCCATCCGATGGATAGATGCAAATGATAACCTGGTTGGAGTTTGGGCTTCCCGATGTGGGCATTGTTCATTATAATTGATGTTGGTACTTGATTCTGTAACACCTCAATGTGTTTGGTTTTGCACGCCGTAGAGGTTTTCTAGTTACTGGTCGTCGAAGCCATTGTGTTGGGTGGTTGATGTTGTCCCTTATATTGTAGGCATTGTCTTGCCTGTGTCAGGCGGGTAGTCATTTTTATCTATATTGATTCGCATGTTTCGCCCAGTTGCATGATGTGCTAGTGTGATGAGTCATTGTTGTCTGTTGCCTAATATGTGTGCATGGTGTTCGTCGTCAAGTTGTGTGGTTTATTTTTTGTCGTCATTGCCTTCTTTCCTGAAATAATAAAAAAAAAAATATTGCACTTTCTTGCATCGCTTGTAGTCATAACGACGGGGTCATTACACTACCTAACCAACATCCTCAAGTAAACTTTGAGGGATAAGTGAGAAAAGTACATGGATGAACCAAATATATCATCCTCCTTCCTTACAAACTCAATGTTATCAATACTTCACAGAAGGAATCTTCTCTCCCAGTTTAGTTCTATACGAATTCAAAGTTACAATGGATACTCATACATCATATTCTTATTTTCTTTGTTCAAAGGAAAATAAAAACCCAAATTAAAACTTAAATCCTAAAATGTAAATTTTAATATATATACAAATAATTAATGAATGAAATTATTTAAAAATATTATTACTTTTTTGGTAAGCTAGAGATTTATATTACCTTCATAAAACTAATTTCCATACACATGGAATTATACCTAGTGCCTGGGTTGCCAAAAATGGAAACCAACTCCAACACCAGGTCCCAAATGTATTCAAATGTATGCCCTATGGGCCAAAATAAAAATTCCCAATACTATCATACTGTGTACAAAGAAATCCTAGATTAAATTGAAGCCTCAAAACTGTGTAAACTATGATAAAAATATAGACAAAATTCATAGCTGAGAGGCTTAATCAAACACCTGAGTGATAGTTGTAGCCATCGCTCTGAGAAGGATTCATCCTAACTGGAATAGAGGCACACTGTGTTAGAATCCTAACCTGCACATAGGTAGAACAATATATTCGGATGTAATAAAGTTCAATATTAATAAGGCCTTGAAACAAAATAGAATAAGTCAAATGTAAGAAGACCTAATAGAAGCTTCCACTTATAGAAGGATCTTCCTCTAGATGCTTCTTTTGATAGACATATTTAGTATAAATAGGAGTCAAGGGTATGAGAACCCTAGTTTGGATATTATTGTAATAGAGCTCTACTCAACTGGAGGGTGCCCCCTCGAAGAGGCTCGTGAACATTGCTTTCAGAATCAAAGTGTTATTTATGCGGTTATTATTATGTCATTTCAATGCTATTGTGGTGATTGTTCTGGTTATATTGTTGTTATTCTACCATTTCTAGCATTTTATTTGTGTTCTGCATACTTTTTATATCTGGTATATTACAAGTGGTATCAGAGCACTTTCCTCGACATAAAGTGTGGGTTAAATTTTGTTTTCAGGGTAGAGACGTATTCTGACATCTTTAAGCCACGGAGATCTATCATTACATGCATAAACCCATGGTTGAGGGATTCATACATGTAGGAAATACAAGTGGTACTTAAGCACACATATGTTGGCCACCCTTGTAAGCCATGTTGGTACCCCTTCGAGTGGTAGTGCATCAGACAACACTTGTGTACGGATCGACCTAGATTACCTGAAGCCCTCTTTAGATAAATTGATCGGCTACCTGACTACTATAGTGCCACCGATAACATCACTCAGGAAGATACTCTCTAGTACCTAGGTAGTTGGGGAGTACGGCTAAGGGTATGATATATCCTCCTTAGTTAGTGCCCTGATATATTGGGTCAAGTACTACTATTGGACCCCGCACGTATATCAGAGAGCTATAGCACAGGGAAAACCCTTGTCTATAGAACCCTTGAATACCTAACCTTTGGGGACAGAAACATAAAAAAAATAAAACAAACAAGATCTATTGCCCTGCAACTATGTTCGAGTTGTCAAATCAATACACATTTCTTCTTGGTTAAGAATTTGGGCATTTCATCACTGCAATATTCTTTAGACTGGAGTATAACTCCATAGGTGTAAAAAAACAAAAAAAAGTCTGGAAATTTTTTCACCATTATTTGAGACCTATTCCATTAGATTCATCTCTTCACCCTTATCACAATCATACATATCATTTTTTGGAAAAAAAATTGACCCCACCCTCCCCTTTTTGGTTCCCTCATCCTCATGGCCCATACTTGTAGCCAAGACTTGGAAACTCGCTTCAATACCTTGCAATATAGTCTCACTGATACCCAACAAGAAGTGAAACAACTCAGTGTTAATGTTTCCTCCATCAATACAACCATGCAGTCCTCAATGGAGGAAATCAAACAAGATCTGACCACCCAACTTGAATCTGTTTTTTTGTCACTATGCACCAAGCTTCATATCCCTATAGATAACCCTTCCTCTAAATACCCTCCACATATTGAAGGTGAACATTCCTCTCATTCCCATAACTTTCACCACGATCACTTTCAACGTGACCTACGCCTTTCGAGGGTGTATGTGACCAAATTGTTGGGTATGTGTTATATTCTTTGCATGTGTGTGTGTGTGGGTGCGTCAGATACGACGACTGCGTCTGACGATCCCTTCACCTGTTTTTTTTGGGCGGTTTTTGCTATTTTTGGGCGGTTTTTGCTATTTTTAGCGGATTTTGCTATTTTTAGCTGATTTGTAAATTAATCCCGGATTAAGGGATTAGGGTTTTGGTATCTATGGAATACCTAAAAACATTGTATATATTGTATGGCGAATGGTGAAAT
>ML779473.1:838819-893814 GCA_009831015.1 Picea engelmannii
AATAAGTCCTTGCAATAAAATAGAATAAGTCGAATGTAAGAAGACCTAATAGAAGCTTTCGCTTCTAGAAGGATCTTCCTCTAGATGCTTCTTTTGATAGACATATTTAGTATAAATAGGAGTCGAGGGTATGAGAACCCTAGTTTGGATATTATTGTAATAGAGCTTTGTTCAACTAGAGGTTTCCCCCTCTAAGAGGCTCGTGAACATTGCTTTCAGAATCAATGTGTTATTTCTGTTGTTATTCTTATATCATTCCAGTGCTATTGTGGTGATTGTTCTGGTTATATTGTTGTTTTTCTGCCATTTCTAGCATTTTGTTTTTGTTCTGCATACTTTTTATATCTGGTATATTACACATTGATGACGACACTCTGGACAATGCTGACATGGATGTTAGCTTGAGAGTGAGTCATAAAGCTCTGATAATTTTTGGTCCATCATCTCTTGACATAATTGTTGTTTCTCTATGTCCCTACAAATATAAAAAATTAATTGTACTTGTTCATCTAAAATTCTATTGGGAGGATCCTCTTCTCCAATCCCGTGGGAGTCTTCCTCTTGGGCCTGCAACTTGTTACTCATGTTGTTCCTCCATGGTTGAATGCTTCTTTCGGAAGGTGAAATTGGTACATCCTCATTGTCCCAATTTTGGACCGGTGGTATCTCCTTTTCTAAGATTGCATGTCCCCAAACCTCCTCTTCCTCTTGAATTACCGTTGAATCCATGTTCTCTACCATGGGAAACAAAGTCCGATGAGAAGAACCATAAACTATAGAGGACGAAGAGGGAGATCAATGATGACTTGAGAAAATTTGGAATGTTCTTGACCCTCTACGAACTTTACCTCTTTCATGAGGCATGATGCAAGGAAGAACCATAAGAAACCTAAGGAAGAGCCAAAAGAAACCTAGGACTGGAATTATGGGGATGGTAACAAAATGAGAGAAAAGTGAAAAATATATCATTATTAATATTAAATACATATTTCAATATTAAAAATCTAAAATATTTAATATAAAAAATTAATAAATATTTTTTCAATTATTTTTTTTGTAATTTAATAGCTTTATCATTATTCATCTTTACATAAAAGACTTAAAATCTGAAGTATATGTCATTATTTTTTTAAGCATGTAAATGGATAAATAAGAAAGAAAATAATTTTGTCTCGACTAATGTTTACTTTAACCATAATTTTTTAGTATATATTACTTTCTTAACATATAAATGGATAAATAAGAGAGGAAATAATTGTCTTAACTAATGTTTACTTTAACCATAATTAATATGTAAATTTGATAAAGAGGAGACAAGTTTATTTTGTATTTACTTTAACTATAATTAAAAGTTCGAATTAAGGCAGGCTTTAAATCAGATAAACAATTAAAAGTTCAAATTAAAGCAGGCTTTAAATCAGATAAACGATTCCAAAAGTGATGATAGCCATAATCAACAATTTTTTTTTAAATTCGATGTATCTGTTCTTCATAGATTTTCTAATGCTAATAATAATAATAATTAGCATGTTTGTTTTTATAATTACACTTTTATTAAAAATATTAATGGGTACATCATACCATCATGTTAATTATGCTTTTGGCTTTTTTTTCTTTTCTAATTATATTTAAATATTAATGGACACCATGATGTTCTCTTTGTGGAACTAATTCCCTTTTTAGAAATCCTTGTGTATTTATTTATATTTAGGGATGGACCAAAAATAGTAAGTTCATTAATTGACGTGATAATATTCAATGATGTGATAATCTTCAAGAACAAAAAGTATTCTCTTTGTGGAACTAATTTCCATCTTCAGAAATCCTTATGTATTTTTTTAAATCTAAGGATGGACCAAAAATAGTAAGTTGATTCATTGATGTTATAATCTTCAATAACAAAAGTGGACATTATTTGACAGAAATAAGAAATTATGATAGGGTTTTTAAACTTCTTGAACCTCATCATATATGCTTTGATAGATTCATGAACCGATCGATTCAAATATTCACAGCAATTGTGACGGCTTCGTCTTCTTCACTACCTCGGTTCTTTCAATATCATTCACAGTCTGATAGAACAAGATGTACGTATTCAAATCCTTGTTGGAATCACATGTTGTTGTTTCAGACGACCCAAAAAAATCCCGCACCCTACTCTCCTCCATCGTTTCCGCCTTCTCATCATCAAATTTGAGCCACTGGTCGTCGCTCTTCACTAGAGCAATGTAATGTCCATAATTCACCGTGCGCCCCACATACACCACAACAACAAATAAAAAATACAGAGGATCGTCAACATCTTCTTTCCCACGACTGTTAACAGGAAATCTGAACTCTATGGGGAAAGCCACACGATGAAACAACTTCTTGAATCCCTGCACTTGGCCTTCCTGTGTGTATTTGAAACGTTTCAGCTGGCAAATGAGAACTTGAGGTGGAGACTTGATCCTCAACCTCTTCTCGGCTTCCTGTAAATGGAAGCACTTGTCGCACCAGTACTTGTTTTTCCCAATCAGTTTCTCCACAGAGTCGAATTCATTCAGACAGCTTGACAGAGAAGAATTTTCTTGTATCTCCACGCTGAGATCCATGAACGGGTCTTCTCTGCATGTTACACTCTCGCAACACGAACAACTAGTTTCGTTTGTGAAAGTACCTCTGAATATCTCGCGAATACTACATATTGCACCCTCGGCTTCCTCATCCTAGCGAGGAGGACTTTCTTCGTCGAGATTATTCAAAATAAATATCAAAAACTCATGTGCATCCTACTTCTCTTCACTGCAACTGGAAATCTCGTTCTCTTCCATCACCAACTCTACAAATCGTCAGGGAGAAACGCGGGACGTTTTTTCTGGAGTTCATGTGATGGAATAAATCTGCCAGGCACGTTAGTAGATTATTATTCTCATCATCATTTCCTCCATTGCAGTAATATTCTAGTAACTTCTTTCTGAAAGGAGCGCATAAATAAAGGGCCTGAACAACGCTGTTACAGTAGCAGGTATTCCCCAAGTTTTCGAGACCAACGTAGACATTTTCATCGTTTGTGAAAAGAAAATCTGAAATCATATGATGGGTGCACTTCAAATCTTTTAATCCAGTAGATTCATCAAAACTTTAACAAAATCATCATAGCTCTTTCTGGTTAATGAGCTGGTAGCTGTATGGTGGAGGAGGAAATCCCCCGAGCTAGCAAATGGAGGAAAACGCAGCTGCTGCCAATGAGAACACCATAGAAGTCACTAGCGAGGAAAAGGACGAGGAGCAGCCTCAACAATTTGCAAATTGCCTCACGGAGGAGCACCTCCAACTCATCTTTGAAATCAGGCAGAAACATGAGATCAGATGCACTCTCAGCATCCTTGTTCAAAGAATGAACATATTGTTTGACACACTAGTGGATGCTCCTGCGTGAACTAGATGCCCAACATGTGGCCAACGGTTCACCCTGGTCTACAACATCCATGGACAACCAAGATCGACAATGGAGTGAAATCTCCAGATCACTGTTCTTCGTTAATTCCAGTTGCAGGAATCACAGTAGGCTAGAAGGATACATAGTTTTCCCCTACACTATTTATGTAGTTTTGTTCATAGCAGTCAATAGCTAGCTAGTCTTAGAGGCCACCCAAATATTGTACACACATTTCTGTTTAAGCAGATAGGATGCAGCATTATTTCTCCTCTAACTTGTTTATAATTTTGTTTCCAATAACTTCTATCATTTAGATATTAAAGTGTCATATATCATTTAGATATTAAAATGTCTAAATAACAGTCTCATATATACTATATTTAATATAAAACTTAACATGCTATTATAATAAAAAAAAATCAGGTAGTTGTAGTTCAATTGGTTGGAGTGGGGAGTTTTCTCCTCTCCACCTAGGTTGAAGTTTCATCTATGCGACATAGGATTTCACATCCCACTTTGTGACATGTTTTTCTTTTGTAAATTAATTGTTATTGAGATGTTGATTTGGTCTTGACCCTAAAAAAAATCTAATTTAAATGAAGATTTTCAATAAATTTCTCTACAAAATATGATATCATAAGATAAAAAATATTCTAAACCCTAGTTTACATCAAAATAAATAACCCTAGTTTACATCAAAATAAATAATTGTAAATAATATAATCATCATAAAATAAAAAAATATTACTTCAACACTTTATAGTTTCTTTTTTAATAGATGGGAATTAATAAAAACCATTATAAACAAAGAATATAAATTATAGGAGATCATTCTCATACATTTATATGTTCCACTCATTATTTGTCAGAAATAAATAAATAAATTATGATAGGGTATTAATCTTCTCCATCCAACTTCATTATACATGGTTTAAGAAAAATCCAACATTATTGAGCACCAACCAAGCCCAATAGTCAATGCAACTCAAATAACTACGTAATATTTTGCAATTGTGGCCTCATCTTTTTTACTAACCCTCAAGGACTTGTTGTTTTTTTAATTTATGAAACTCAAATAATTACGTAATATTTTTCAATTGTGGCCTCATCTTCTTTACTAACCATCAAGGACTTGTTTTTTTTTTTAAATTCATTTTATAATTCAATAGAATAAGATGTAGGCATTGAGTACTTTGTTGGAATCAAATGATATTGTTTCAAAAGACATCAAAAATTCTGGACCGCACTCTTTTTAATTCATTATCAATTTAATTCAATGGTCAAGTACTTTGTTGGGATCAAATGATATTGTTTCAAAAGGACATCAAAAATTTTGTACCGCACTCTTTTTAATTCATTATCAATTTAAGTCAATGGTCACCGTTAATATTTACTAGTGAAATGTAATGTCCATAATCTACATGTTCTGAACATGGAACACAAAAATAAATAAAAAGTACATATGATCATCTACATGTTGATCTCCACAAATTTTAATAAATAACCTCAACTCCATGGGGAGCACCACATGATCGAACAACTTCCTTCAATCCTTGATAAATAGTCTTCGTTTCTTCCAACCCTACCAGCTCCACAATTATGGTAGTCAAAAACATTGTACTTTTATTTAGCATCACACTTTGGTTTAATTCATCTTTTTTGTTTATATATTGCAACACCCATTGTACTTTTATTTAGCATCACACTTTGGTTTAATTCATCTTTTTTGTTTATATATTGCAACACCTATTGATAAAGAAAAAAATATTTGAAAAACAAGTAGCATTTCCACTGTTTGAAAACAATGGTTGAAACTCATGATTATACAATGAATATTTCATCTTTCCATCATTTTTATTCTCAATAAAAAATGCATTGGTTTATGTTTGAAAACAATGGTTGAAACTCATGATTATACAATGAATATTTCATCTTTCCATCATTTTTATTCTCAATAAAAAATGCATTGGTTTACCTTCTTGGCTAAGTACTACTCTAATTTTTATTCAATTTGCATCACATTCCACTTAAAAGACTTTTATAAAGTCTATTAAAGCCAACACATACTTATTAGTCACCTTCTTTTTCAACATATTCAATATTATTCTTGTTGTCATGTGCTATTCTTTTGTCTTGTTTAACGCCAATGTATCATCCATATAAAAAAACCATGAACTTTACTAGGTATGGTTTCAACTCATGAAAGTATTGGGTGCATAAATTTTCAGTGCAATTGGCATGACCAATCATTTATACAACCCCTCCTTCTTCTTGAAAGTTGTATTCTACTCATCACCCTCTCAAATTATTATATATTCAATTTTGAAATTAACTTCGATGAAATTCTTCACTCCACTCAAACAATTCATCAAATCATCCATCCTTGAAAATAGAAACTAATATTTTATGGTGTTCTTATTAATGGCCTTGAATGGATGTGCATCCTTCAAACAATTCATCAAATCATCCATCCTTGGAAATAGAAACTAATATTTGATGGTGTTATTATTAATGGCCTTGAATGGATGTGCATCCTTCATTCTACTTGTTTCTTTGATGGTAGTACAATATTTACTACATATGGAATCAAACTCTCCATGATTATTGGTCCAACAACTTTTGGATTTTTATATTAATCGTTGGATTCAATTTGTGGGGTGTCTTATTTAGTAAACTTGAACTTATGTTGAAGTCTATTTGATGGGAACTGCTCCTCAAACATTGTAATCCCCTTAGAAAATTTTCTAAACAACATCCTTATACTCAATTTGAAACTCTTTGACCTCCATTGTTATATCACTCTTCTCTTATTCAAATTCGACATCTCAAGGCATAATGGAGAAACACCATTTTTTTTTCTTCACTTTTCTCAAGAATTCCTTTATTGTACACATCATTTCTATGTTGTTGTTTTGTTGATGTCCCTTTGGGCCTTCCCCCTTTTTCCTCCTTCATGGGAAATAATATAAATATTCTTCCACCTTATCTAAGAAGAAGACATTCTTAGTTCCTTCATGAGTGACATTCCTATATAATTGCCTTAGCCTTCCCAACAAAAGATGATTGTAATCCATTAGAAAAACATCACACAACTTATTCCTGAAATTCCCTATGTGAAAGATTATCAAGTACTAATTGGATACTAGTAATAATTTCAAGGAATAATCCACATGTAATAATTTTCCCTTAATCTTTCCAACCATCCTACCTAGGCCCTGTTTTTCTTCTTGAATAGTAATAATTTCAAGGAATAATCCACATGTAATAATTTTCCCTTAATCTTTCCAACCATCCTACCTAGGCCCTGTTTTTCTTATTGAATAGTAGATTATCCGGTTGCAAGGATGCATGACCCCCTTCAACTTAGTGCATGCAAGATTCATTTTCATAAGGTATTTGATTTGGTTCAATTTTAATATTTCTCCATTTCCCCAAATCCAATGTACAAGTTATTTTAGGTTTAGACTTCCCAAGTAGGTATGGATCTCCATCCTAGGATTACATCCTATTCCTATTCATCATCACAAAGATCTATTATTATAGCTTGTTCTCGTCTTTGAATTTCCTTCATAGAATCCATTGTAGTAAACATATTTCTCAACCATTCATATATATATATATATATATATTTATCACCTCCTCTTATTTATCCTAAATCCCATTAAACTAATATTACTCATTTTTTATGTTCTTTTGATAATTTTCTTCCTTCATAGTCCTATGCATCTATTTTCTTTCCGGAACAATATTTTTTCTCCCTCAACTATTCAACCCAATAAACTCGTTATTGAAATCATTCTCACACATGTATCAAACCTACTCTAATATCAAATTAGTGCAATCATCTACTTATAGGTGATGCAATTCTTAAAACACACAACACATAAAGGAAGAAAACAAGACACGTCACAATGGAGAAAACAATAATATTAAATTAGAAAACTCTTGAAAAAGTGTTTTCAAAAATTATATTGTTTCATCAAAACATTAATTATGAATTTTAGTTTAGTGTTGACTCGGACTTACCATGAACTTTTGTTATATTTCTTGATCTTACAATGGAATATTGTTTTCTTTCTCAAGGTTTGTATTCTTCTCCTTGTCACTACATGAGCTCCTCCATGCCCCTTTTCTCAATAATTGTAAGTCTCTTTTTTTCAATCAATCAATAATCCTTAAATGACAAAGAGAATGCCCCCTATTCCTTCATTCTCTATCCTTTTTTCGGAACACCTTAATTTCCCAAAATACATACCTTCAATTACTTTTTTCAAGTCTACTTTTGTATTCTTTTTTGCAAAGAATCTAACTTATCATTTTAAGAAAAAACATATTGATGTTTAGTATCACATTGTGAGAGACATGGTTTGACACAATAAGGTGTTGTTGGTGAAGGTAAACACTTTGAAGAATGTTGTAGATTTGTTGACAAAGTTTGTGAGCACCTAGAAGTTTTATTTGTGTAGAGAAACAATGCGCATTGTTTCTCTAGATTGTTGATCATGTAATATTGGGGCTCATTGTATGCAAAGAAAACAACAAATGGGAGAATGTTGGGTATGTGTTATGTTCTTTGCATGATTATCCTATGTAATGTACACTAGAATGGGAGAAAGGAGGGGTCAAAGGGGGCCCACTCATCCCTGTGTTTGGTTCACGGGCTTAGCCACCCAGAAAAAACAAAAAAAACAAAAAAAACAAAAAAAAACGAAGGTTATTTTTGGTCCGTTTTTTTGCCTATTTTTTATGTTTTTCGGCCAATGATTTTTTTGTCCATTGTAATGTAATCTCATCAAGGAATCTAATCCATGTCAACATATTAGGAATCTAATTCAAGTCAACATATAAGGGTTTTGGATGCAGTGAAATCTTATATATTGTATTGGAATGATAAAGTTAATACAATGGAAGTTAAAGATGTGACTTTAAACATTTGATGATTTTCCCGAATTCAGTAAATTCATCCAAAATTTGACAAGAATATCATAACTTTTTCTGGTTAACGAGCAGCAAAATATGGATGAAGCACTGCTATCTCTGCGACCACCACAACAGAATTTATAGGCAAAGGGAATTTGGAAATACTGACGTTTGTGGTTTGCGTCCCCCCTGCCGACATTTCTCGTCAGTTTCTTTATTTGGATCTTCAACAGTCATTAAAAAAAGCGATCCTCAGAACCACTTTGTAGTGGCCGTATTAGTTTTATATTTTTTTTTAAATGAAATCAATGGCTCCCATTGAAATTTTGAGTGGTGGTATCATTATTTTTTAAATAATTCAAACATTAAAAAAAAGCACGCCACTCCCTTGTTCGACATCTCATCATTATCGTCCCTCAATTCTGGTCATCTGCGAGTTGTATAGTTACATAAATATATAACAAATATATAAATCATATTCGAAAGTTTAAATTTTGACTTTTTTTCATCGGTAAACTAAGATTTATACTTTTTAATTCATAGACATCAAAGAGATTTATATTTTTTAATTCATAGACATCAAATGATGTTTCACTAATAATACATTTGGCATTATTTTTAAGATTTAAATTCTAAATATTAGGTGCATCATAATTTTTAATAATATTAAAGTTTTCGTTAAGGTAGGTGCATCATTATTTCTACTCTTACTTGTTTATATTTTTATTTTCCAATAATTTCTATCATTTAAATATTAAAGTGTCATCATTTAGATATTAAAGTGTTCAAATAACACCATAATATATATTATATTTTTCATAAAAATTATAATAAAAACTAAAATTTTGTCCAGTAGTTGTAGTTCAATTGGTTGGGGTGGGGAGGTTTCTCCTTTCCACCTAGGTTTTTCCTTCAAATCTTACTTTGCAACATGTTTTTCTTTGTAATTTAGTTGTTGTTTAGATGTTGATTTGGTCTTTACATCGAAACAAATAAATAATTGTAAATAATATAATCATCCTAAGATAAAAAAAATATATATATATATTATTTCAACACTTTATGGTTGTTTTTTTTATCAATGAGAATTAATCAAAAACTAAAAGGTTCAGAGAATATAAATTATAGGGGAACGTTATCATAAATTTATATGTTACACTCATTATTTGTGAGAAATAAATAAATTATGATAGGGTATTAATCTTCTCCAACCTAGTTATACATGGTTTAAGAAAAATCCAAGATCAATGTGCACCAACCAAGCCAAATAGTCAAATAACAACTTAATATTTTGCAGTTGTGACCTCATCTTCTTTTGAATCCCTAATAAATAGGAAACTTGATTCCAAAAATTTAAATATGGATAGGTTGAATCAGGTATGTGTTTTCTAATATCCACATATGAGTACTTTAGTTGTTCAATATCCAATATTTTGAATAAGATCAACAACATGACATTTATGATTTTGTATAAATGTGAATACATTGAATCCTAAATTTAGTTGTTATTTGTGTTGTTCACAGATCCTTATTTCATCTCCTACTACTTTGGCAGACTTGTCCCAATTCTCATTGGAAGAGTTTGAAGAGGGTGAGAGTTCATCATAGGCATTACATGTTTCACAATTTAAAACTACAATTTAATGTGTTAAAATCATTTAAATTTATTTTTTCAAATTTTCAAATTTGAAATGTGTTATATAGGGCAATGTGGAGAAGAGAGTACCTCAGAGTGTACTTGAACAAAATGTGGAAAAGAGAGTGCGAGAGATTGGAATTGGAATTGAGAAGAAAACATCCATACTTGGGAATGATGAGTTTATTCATGATGATTCATAAATGTATGTTCATTGCACATTAGTGAGTTTTAATTTTATTTTATGTTGGGCTTTTATATAAAAGTTTTTAAGATTATTTTTGTTCAATAAGCTTATATTTTTTACTTTTTTCAAATTTTTGTTTTCTCAAATTTTTAGTTTAGTCTTTCTTATTCATAAGGTTACTAAACTACTGTCTATATAACTTTAACTTTTCAACGCTTTAATCAATTATTTTGAAATATATAAAACCCCTATATAAGCTTATCATTGTCGTAAATGGTACATTCAAGCTTATTTATGTTTAGATCATGATGAAGACTTAATTTTGAAGTTAAACATTTGATTATTTGAAAATAGACTCTATCCCACATCAGAAAATGGGAAGCTTTTAAAAAAAATTCGATTGCAGTCATTGCCTTATTTTCCAAGAATGGTGTAGTATGGACATTTGTGTTTTCTACATACAACAAAGTGAATTCCTTCTTGCCAGGGTATTGTCAAACTCTTAACTAAAATGGTTATTAACCAAAAAAACCAACATTCAAGTAGATTTACAAATAATCTATGTACCTGCATGATCTCAATTATGTTTAAATTATGATGAAGGCATATTTCAAAGAGAATTTAATTATATGTAATATGAATACATCCCAAAGATGAAATATTTAAATGGTTTTTGAAAAATGACTTAATATATGTGCAGATTTGTGTTTTCTTTATGTACATGAAAGATTATATGAGAACATCTATTCCATCGCAGAAAGAGGAGATAAGTATTTTCTGGAAGAATGGTTTTTAAAATGGAGATTTGTGAACTTTCATAGATATAAGTAATTTCTTGGAAGAATGGCTTAATATGGAGATTTATGAGTCATTTAATTTGAAAGGACATTTGAGAACAATTGATTATATGAGAACATATATTCCACTGTAGAAGAGGAGAGACATATTTTACTGTTGGGGATATAAGTATTTAACTGTTGAGTAAATAAGATTACCTGGCATGAGAATTTCACCTGAATGATCTAGAACTTTATCCTCAAGGAGATAAGTATTTTATTGGAAGAATGACTTAATATGGAGATTTGTGAACTTTTTGTATACAAAACTATATTTATTTTCAGAGTATTATCTAACTCTGAACACAAAAAGTGGTTACCAAGAACACAATTTTTCTCTTTAAATTTTTTAAGATTTTAGATAAGATTTTACATTGTTTAGATCATGTTTGTTTAAAGTAGAGAGTAACTATTTTGGAAGTTTTGGAACTTTTTTATAAAAATTTGGTTTAAAAAAAGTGTCAAAAAAGTGTAATAAAAAGAGATGGATAATCTTAAATATATGGAACTCTAGTTGGGTATGTTATTATTTCTTATTGTTTATTTAATTTTTAGTTAAATTATATATGATAATATGTGTTATTTGTTTTTTTTATTGTTTTCTTTTGGTACAAATGTTTACATTATATTTAGTGGAAAATATGTTTACATTATATTTGGTGGAAAGGAGTATGTTGGAGGAAGAGACTTAACTCTTTTGGTATGTATGTAAATTTTCCTTTAAAATCACAACTTGTTTTATTTATATAAAATGGTACGCATGTACATTTTATTTTAAATTTATACATACATTTTATTGTAAATTTTTAAATTTTGAATTCGACGAATGTTTTCTTAAATGCAGTTATGAATTGCAGGTATGAAGTGATCTATCTTAAAGAGATGGCTTAGAGTTCATAATTTTGGATTTAAATGTCTTAGTTTCTTTTATCATCCTAAAATGGATGCGGAACATATGTATTTTGCGATGTAACTATTCAAACTTTATATATATATATATATATATATATATATATATATATATATATATATATATATATATATATATATATGATATTTTTGGAACTCAAAATATCAATTTATTGTTTCATATTTGATTTCTCTTATATTGTTTATGGTGGTGGAATATATGGTTTATTGTTTCATATTTAATTTCTTTTATATTGATTATGATGGTGAAAAATATTGTTTATTCATTAATAAATAGTCAATAGCTTATAATTTGAATTTTTTTCATGGTGAAAGGATAATTTATGTTTTATGGGCAGCTTATAATTTCAATTTTTATGATTTTATAATTTGAATTTTTATGATGGTGAAAGAATAAGTTGTTGTTGAAAGACATAAGAAATTATTAATATAAGGATTCTACTTCATTTACAAAAAAAATAAATTATGTTTTATGATATTGTGCTGCAATAAAAAAAAAATTATTTCATTTTATTTATAAACATCATTGTACTATGTGAAGTAGAGTTGATTATGTATACAGTGGAGATAATTGTCTAGTGATGGTAGATCTAGGTAGTTACCAAATTATAGTTTCTAACTTATAATTTAAATTGTGTTGGATTTGTTCTATGTGAAGTAGAGTTGATTGTGTATACAATGGAGTTGAATATGTAGTGATGGGAGATATGGGTAGTTATCAAATTATAGCTTCTAACTTATAATTTAAATTTTGTTTGATTTGGAAATATGGTTGAAAATAGTCAAACAAGTCATCAAATTTTATATATTCCCACTTTGGAGCCTCTTACCCCAAACGACACTCAGAGATGAGGATTGAGGACTAGAGGGTTGCTCAAGTTAGGTTTAAGACTTCTCAATTGCCTCCTATTAATAATATTAGAATGAAAAATAATGTGTATATATATATGTGAGTTTCTTATGAGAGGGTGAAAACATAAAAAAAAATGTATGATTTCATGGTGATGAAAAATTAATATTAGACTGTCAAGGTAAAATTTGGTTTTCATTGGGTGATATGGGTTTTATTCCATTCCATTCAAGTGATAATCAATTGAATTTAACAATGCAAATTGTAAATTTAAGCATATTGATCATTCCATCAATATAGGACCCTCATTTATTTTGATAGGGCATAGACTCCTATCAATCCAAAATTTAATAAAAACTATGAACTCAAAATTGAAAATTCACAATGAAATATGTTCATCCTTGGTTTATTTATTGAAAATTCACAATGAAATGAAAGTCCAACACTAAACTGGTTATGTTAGTCTTTGGTTTCTTTTCGAGATTTCAATATATTTATTCAAGGAAAAGTGAAATAAAAATATGTGTACTTTGAAATAAAAAATGAAATAAAAACATGATTTAGAACCTATTTTAATATGTAAAATCAAAATATATTTTAATATAAGTAAGCGATTTTCATTAAAATTTATATTGATATAAATAGTTTATGTATCGAAAAGGGTATAAAATGGTTGATCTGGAAATTATCAATCCTCTGCACATTGGAAGTATTCACTATTGCCATTAATATGACACCTACCATTAATGGAAGTATTCACTATACCATTAATGAAAGTATTCACTATATGGCAGTCCAACACTAAACTGGTTATGTTAGTCTTTGGTTTCTTTTCGAGATTTAAATATATTTATTCAAGAAAATGTGAAATAAAAATTGAAAGAAAAACATGATTTAGAACCTATTTTAATATGTAAAATTAAAATATACTTTAATATAAGTAAGTGATTTTCATTAAAATTTATATTGATATAAATTGTTTATGTATCGAAAAGGGTAGAAAATGGTTGATGGAAATTATCAATCCTCTGCACATTGAAAGTATTCACTAATGCTATTAATATGGCACCTAGGTCATTAATGGAAATATTCACTAGTGCTATTAATTTTTAATTAGGATGTTAATCATACACTACCTTGAATTTTGAATATACTCCAAATTCAATTAAAAAAATGAAAATCTAAACACAGCAAACCAAGCTTTAGTAGATGACTGGTGATGCTAACGCGCCACCCAGGGCACGTCCACTCCACTCAGGACCTTCTTTCTCTTTTGGCCTGAAGAAATCAAAGGCTCTTCGATTTCCCTTTCGGGAAATCTGCACCCACAGTTCACTTTCGTGCGACCCCTCTCCTTGTGCTTGTAGAGGAATCAGAACTCGCAACTTCGTGAGTTCACAGTCTATCTTCGGATCCTCCAATCCTCGAGACCCGATGGATTTGGTCAACGTTGACTTTCTCCCTCCGCTATCGGGGCTTTGGCTCTATCGCGTCTTCGCAAGTTCTCTATTGACCACTGAGCTCTCGATGATCTAGAATAATAATACAATGTACAAAGGAAGGTGTCTATATCTCGTTTCCCTCTTGGACTCTACGCTATCAAATCTATAATTAAATTCCTACCTACCAGCATTAAATCTATTAAATGCCTCTATCTACCTAAGGACGAGAGCTATCCTCTCAAGGTCCATTACAATATACAAAGTGTGCTTCATTAATTTCACACATTAATGTTTGGTGCAACAATATCAAAGTGTTTTCAAAATTTGTGATGGCGCTGTCCAGCTGTCCTCCACTTCCGCGCTGGCTCGCTTGATGAGTTGGCGATGCTCCTACATCAACTGGTTATTTTTTATTTTTTTTTATGAGGTCACAAAATCAAATTCGTTTTCAACTTAATGTTTTTCAATCAAAATTAATTAAAACTATGTCTAATGTCTAGAATATAAGTAGTGTTAGGTTCATCATACACATTTTTCAAGTAGCTCATAATTTCAATTTTGTTTTCAATTTTCTTCAATATATTGAAATCTAAATGCACAAATTTAACAAATTAATATAATATCAACACTATTGGAATCAAAATTCACAATTTCATAATTAAAATTGATACTTTTAAAAATGTCTTTAAAATTTGTAATTAGGATGTTAATCATATGTATTACCTTGAATTATTTAATTAGGATGGTAATCATACTTTTTAAGATGTCTTTAAAAAATTTATAAGCCATCAATAGTCCATTATAATGACATGGAAATGGGTCCTAGTTTTGATATGAAGTTATCCTCTTCATATGAAAAAACATTGAACAATCATTGCAAATAATGAATGCAAATCCTATATGTAGTAAATTGGTTACATGCATTAAAGAATTTGTGTATACGATATGGATAATTTATAGGATTAAATTATAATAATCCAAAGTATAGGTCATTTTAGGTTCCCTATATACAATCTATAGGTTTCTTTCTGAAATTGTAAATAAGGCTTGGTAAACTTTATAATTCATCAAAAATATAAATTTTCTTAATTGAATGGACCATGAAAGTAAACTAAACTAAAAATGATTCTAGAATCCTAGATATTCATAAATATGTGTACTTTCAATGAAAAATATAAAATTATGGAATGTATATGTCATTTGTTTAAAGAAATCATAATGGTATGTCATCTTCAATTATTCATTCATGATCGGCTTTGGACATTTTCTATTTTCTAACTTTTGTTTTTTTTCTTAATTGAACTTCGATTAACTTTATGCATGTTGCACATACCAAATGACTATATTGACAACTTATGACATCTGACTGGTAGTCTTGAAAGTGAACATGAGTATCGGTTTGATGGGTTTCTTGAAAAAAATATCATTTCAATACGATGGATCTTCTTTCATATATAAAACCGTTATCATCAAAATATTCTAATAACCTTATCTTTTGTTTTGTGCATCGTATCAAATAATATTTGACGTTTTTAGTGTTGTCTGCAGGTGAAACCACAATAAAGAAATCTCCAACAAATAATTCGATATGTTGGACAACAAGTAGTTCATGTTAGATTATCACACAAACACATCTACAAGTTATTTGGAAAAAATTAAACATAAAATTTACCTTCTCTAACAAGATCAGAAACTCTATCTCCATCAACTGACACTATAGTTTCATTTGATTCCATCTCCTCTGAGCTTGCAAGTGGAATTTTCCCTTCTATATTAAGTTTGGTATGTCTCCAAGCTTTAACACATTCTACATTTTTATTTTCATAAATCTCTATGGATTATGTGTCCTCTATGCAAACTGAACAAAAACAAGACTCGTTTC
This sequence comes from Picea engelmannii, assembly GCA_009831015.1. NCBI lineage: Eukaryota > Viridiplantae > Streptophyta > Pinopsida > Pinales > Pinaceae > Picea > Picea engelmannii. The sequence goes on from ML779473.1 coordinate 854,924, forward strand.
TTCTATCAAATGCAAACAAATTTTGATAGCATTTTATTTTAACCGAATACATTTTTTGTGTCCCATGTATTGTACCAGATTCATATGGGATTGATCTATTTACATCTTGGATTCCAACATACCAAAAAAACTGCGCAAGACAAGAACTTGTTAACTTGAAATCTCTCAAGAAAATGATTGAATATTGAATATAAATTTGAACACGTGAATAAAAATATCTTGTGTAACATATATATAACACATGTGCATATCCATTGACAAATTATTTTCATGGATTAGCGCCATTTTGCACCATTCAACAACTTGATCAGTGGATTCAAATCGATCGTCATGAGGGTTCATCTGATACCTTCTGTAATGATCCTCCTTGTTACGACAACAAACCTCTTATAACAAGTGCAATTTTTATTTTTTTGTGTGAGTGTGTGTGCAAGGGTAACAAGAAATTATACTCCCCACCACCACATGATGACTAATCATGACGCATGCAAATGTGATATCAAGATAAGGATCTAAGACGCACCTCAACATCTGTCAGCAATGAACAACAGTCAACCGACCAAATAATAAGACTGACTACCCATCCATCCTAGCCTGCAATGGTTAAGACCTCCAAGACACATAAGCAACTCTCAAGCCCAGGTTCTCATCGATTTTAACCATTTAAGGTCTCAGGGCTGGCGACTATTATGAGGAACATGGAGGTGTCTACATCCCACCCGACACCAGTAGACCAAGCAATAAAATGATTTCAACCAAGTACAACAATAATTAATGAACAACCACAAACTCTATGGAAAGAGCAAATCCAAAGGACTCCGACAACAACCAACCATCATTAAGACAAGACATTATCTATGACTCAATTAGCATTAAATACCGATCTGTTACTCCCTTTAATTTCTATTAGTTGACGAGTTGCCAAATCTACCCTTAAAAATAATGTAAATTCAATTAATTGCAAATCCCCATTACTAAATCATAATAATTGATTGTATAACATTAATGAATAACATACCATAATACTATTTTACCTCACAATACAATCTAACACATTTAGCCATAAATATTTCATTTCAATATCTACTAGTAATTCTTATCAAGTGGGTAAGTATAATAATTGACATAATTTACTTGAACCACATAAAAACATAATATATGATAAATAGGAACGTCCAAAATAATGAGATGTCAATGAATAACATACCATACTACTATTTTACATCACAGTACAATCTAACACATTTAGCCATAAATATTTCATGTCAATATCTACCATTAATTCTTATCAAAGTGTGTAAGTATAATAATTGACATAATTGACTTGAACCACATAAAAACATAATATATGATAAATAGGAATGTCCAAAATAATGAGATGTCAATGAATAACATACCATAATACTATTTATAAATTGTAAAGTGAGAAACAAATGATTTATATAAGTAAACAATTTGTACAACAATAAATTTATTTAAATTGCAAACAATAAAATTTATTTAAATTTAAGTAGCATTTTAAATCGTAAATCAATAGAATTTTTATATATATAAATGTAAAACAAAAATCAACTAAAGATGAACTTTTAAAAACGATTTAAAATTGGTTACCCGATTTAACTGTATAATGCTATAATCACAAAGGTGGGTACGCTAGCTAATTCTAAGAATTAGCTAACTCTGACTTCGGGGTCATAACCATCGCTTCCATACATAAGGTATAAGGGCTCATTGAAGGAACTATTCAGGAAACATAGAAATTGGGAAAAGGTTAAGTGCCTCCAGTTATGCTACCCATCCTGTGTAAACAGCATTATCGTTGTACGAAACCGACAATAAGGCTGTGTGTCAGAAGGGTAAACAGTGACCCATTTTCTCCTCCATCAACCCCGCAACAGTTGAGACAAGTGGTAAATTCGTGTAAGGGAAACGAATTCGCCAGAACAGAATGCCAAAGCAAAAATTAAAAAGATTACAAACACCACGAAAAATTCCAAAAATCAACTCTACCAGAATGAAATCTGCCGAATCAATTTCACCACGAAATTACCATACCCGAATCTAATAGAGCCGAAATTATAGGAACCGTTTCATCGAACGGACAGCCATTACACACTAAAAATGTAAAATCGCCAATGAGGTATGAATTATAAAAAAAAAGGGGCCATTGAAAAATAAAATCGTTGACCTGCCCAGGTTTTAAATTCGCGGTTGCAATGTCTATCACATCGGAGTTTGAATTCGCTTCTCAACAGTACAAAAGTTGTATGGGATTCTCTATAAGGATTTTTTTTATAACGGAAGGTCACGGACATTACACAAACGCTATCCCAGGATGTCTGCGCAATACACACGGTAATGATTACACACTGTAGTAACGCACTGTCTGAGGTTATACTGTGTCCTTGTACACCCCTGAAATACATCTATACCAGTGTGGTCATCAAGATTCGTAAGTAGGGAAAAAGGAGGATGGTGGTTGATGGAATTGTTGGGTTAACAGTCCACACCCAAATCGGCACAAGGACTAAAGGCTGCGAGTGCATGCCTGAATTCAAATCAATTAGCAAACTATCAACTGGCAAAAATCAGAAACCAAAAGCAAACGACAACTGTCAAGACAAAAAATTATCCTGGAAGCGTCGTAGAGGACCCCTCACAGTCGTACTTAACATGGCTTGCCGAGGTAAAGGCCCAGGCAACCCGATGATACAATCGCAGGGGGGGAGGGCGCATACATCTTTCACAGAGAAGCAAACTTATGTTTTGCAGAGGCGACAGGGTATTAAAATCATTGCAGGGTCAAATTAGACAATTTTTATTATAGTTGCAATTCATTCACAGTATAAAAGGTTCAATGCCAAATGTAGCATACACTTTCTTCAAAGGATGGAATGTTGGAATGAACTAGAGGTTTTGGTGGTGAAAATGGCGTAAGATTTTTTTTTATTTATTTATTTTTTTTTTTAACAGAACGTGAACCCCCTCATTCATGGAAATGCCTCCAACCTCATCTTGTGCATGATTGTCCAGACTATGCACTACTTCAATAATTTCAACCAATTCCAACATATATTGTAATACAGTCAGATCAGACCTTTAATGCATTCAACCACGTAAATTATAAACATAAATGCAGTCCAGCAGGTAAATTTGATCAAAATTCAGGTAGGTAAATTCTAACAGAAAACGAATTATAGTTAAATTTAAACAAAATTACCTTACATAAACTACATTACATAATTATTAACTTAAGGGTTTCATTACAAACAATTACAGTACACAAATTCTAAACAAAATGCATTTTCGACATGCAACTCCAGTCAAAATTCAGACATATATCTTCAAGAATTGATTCGGATAATTAAAGTCTGTGTAACATCCCACTCTGGTGCACTGAGAAAACTTATTCTTTGAGGACACTTTCTCGCAACTGATCTGGACTTTTATGATGTTAAAAAATTTATCCTTGATTATGATGCATTATGATAGATGACATAATGTTTTACTGCTTTGACATAGGCATGTGTTATTGACTCAGTTTTATTGAGTGTGCAGGGTTTTGGACCTTGAGGATGCAGAGGCATCGGTGGAACCCCTTGGACTCCGGATTGAGTCAGGGAGTGTGCTATTTGGGTTGATTTATTTACTGTGATATTTCATTGATTTGATGATATGATGTTGAAATATTCTGACACGATTGTTGATGATGCAGGCTGACGATAGCTTGCCGACCAGACTCACATATGGAGTAAATGGGCCACACACGATTTCCAGAGAGGTTGAGGGAGAGGTGTGGAAAGAATCCCTGCCACAGCCTACTAGCACTCCCGTCGTAGCTCGAACTATAGGTTAATGATTACCTAGTTCGAGAGGATCCACGATGTCATGAGGGCAGACTGCGACAGTCGCTCACGATGATTCTAAGGGGTGCACAATAAGGCGGGGGCCTTATTCCTTAGGTCCCTTAGTCTCCCACAAGTTCATCTAGCGGAGTGTTGACTCCAGGGGTTATAGATGTCTACCAATTAGTCAAGTTGGCGAGTGGCACCCTTGGAGCACGTGGTGCATCCTGAAGGGCACGTCGTGTGAAAGAAACACAAGTTGGTGAGTGGCACCCTTGGAGAACGTGGTGCATCCTGAAGGGCACGTCGCACAAAAGAAACATAAGTTGGCGAGTGGCACCCTTGGAGCACATGGTGCGTCCTGAAGGGCACGTCGCGTTGATGTTGATGAAGGAACAAACCTATATGGCCCTAAGACATTTAACACATTAAGAAATTCTTAAGCTACTTCCCTAATTAAATGTCGCCTAGTTTAGAATTTAAGTCCTAAGTCTAAAACTTCTCAGGGTAAAATTTTGTCTAACCTTAAGAACAGACCCTATAAAAATAAAAATAAAAATTTAAACAAAAAAAAAACCTTAGGTAATAGTTTTACTCTTCATAAATTTTTGGGGTAAAATGAAGAGAGTAATAATTTAATTAAAAATCTGTGGTTTTAAATTGTAAAGAAGAAACAAATTATTTAACTTGTGGAAGTATAAAAAGATTTTAAATTAATAATAAAGGGAAAAGAGTAAATAGCGCAACTACCATTTTGGCTCTAATAAAAAGGGGAAAGAAGGGGATAATAAAAATTAGGAAACTAAGGATTGGAGGAAACATAATAAAGGAAAGTTGGGAACTTATGGTAAAAAGAGAGGTCAACATAGTAAGGAATCTGCAATTAAGAACCTTCTAATTTGAGCTAATTTAGTAACTTCATTTTTAGGGAAATTATTTAAAACATGTAGGGGGATCTAGGAACACCTAGGAGGAAATTTAGGAGCAACTCTAGGTGGGTGAGGGAAATAAGTAAATTAATAATTTAAACAAAATAATTATTGGAGGAAAGAGGGGGATGGACGACACTTGTGCGAAGGAGAATATTTAGAATATTTTTATTTTTAATTTAAAAGTGATTTAGGGAAAGTGTGAGGTTTGGACAACTCTATAAAAGAAAGGAAAGATGAGGAAGAAGGGGACCGGCTGTTAGCGTAACGTTACGCTGCCGGAATTGTGTCTTGACTGATTACTTGTGGAGAGTTGGGATTTTCCAGCTTGGATAGGAGTGGTAGCTCGGCCTTACGAGGCGAGCTGGGAAGCTAGATGGAACATCGGGATTGTGTGTGGCCCCTTTGCGGCTCGGGGGGCTAAGGGGGAAGCAGAGTACCCCTAGAGATTGGCTGGGAGGTACCGTTGTAGTCTCTACGGTCGGCGAGCGGGAGCGGCGCAGAGCAGGAGCGGCACAGAGTGTGGGGCCATCATTCGAGGCGAGAGTTAAGGCAATGGTAAGTTTTTCATTTGCATGATAGAAGGTATTAGGACCTTAGCCCTCTCTTATTGTTATCAGCATTTTTGTATTGGCATTGTGAGATGAAAAATACTTAACTTCAAACGGCTTGGGTTCTTGTTGGATTAATTGGTTTCTTACCTTGCTCTTCGGCGATTGTAATTGTGGGACAGTTATAAAAATATGACTTCTTACTCTGTTGTTGCATGTCGGTATTAGATAAAAGAATTTTATGATCTCGGCATTGCCGACCTTCCTTGGATCTGTGCGATCTCTCGCTGTGCCTTGCGTTTGTTGTCTGCGTTTTTACATTGTCGTGGGCCTTTTTACATTTATGTGGGTGTATTTACATTTCTGTGGGCGTTTAAATATCCCAGTGGGCGTTTTTACCTTTGTCGTGGGCGTTTTTACATTTTCGTGGGCGTTTTTACATTTCTGTGGGTGTATTTACATTTCTGCGTTTAAATATCACAGTGGGCGTTTTTACATTGCCGTGGGTGTTATTACACTTTTGTGGGTGTATTTACATTTCTGTGGGCGTTTAAATACCCCAGTGGGCATTTTTACCTTTGTCGTGGGCGTTTTTACATTGTTGTGGGCATTTATAAACTTTTGTGTGCGTTTTTATATTGATGTGGGCGTTTTTATATTACTATGGGCATTTTCTATTACTGTGGGCGTTTTGTATATCACTGTGGGCATTTTTCGTTTTTGTAAATTTAGATCTGAGAATTCGTTCTGGCAATACATGTATGGGCATTTCATTTTTGTAAATTAGATCTGAGAATTCGTTCTAGCAATAGTTGTATGGGCAATTTCGTTTTGTAAATTTAGATCTGAGAATTCGTTCTGGCAATAGATGTATGGGCATTTTGTTTTTGTAAATTTAGATCTGAGAATTCGTTCTGGCAACAGTTGTTGGACATGATAGCTCTTGATGTTTTTAATCAGTTGTTAACCTCAAGACAGCGCACTATCCTTGTGACACCTTATTTATTAAATTATTTGTTTCCAGTTAGAGACGAAATTTATATATTAAACCATTAATCTAGAGACACCCTATCCCCCATAAAATCTTAATGGGTTGTATTCTAAACCGGAAGTAGGAAATTATTGCTCATGTTTTAAGTGCCGGTTGAGATTGGATTATTTCAAATTAATTGAATGCATTCAATTTTGGCATAATGGGCAATCGACTTTATTGTTAAGAGCAACCTCCCTTGTCAGTAATGTTTTCTGAATTAACAATCTACCTTATCTCAGTAAAAACAATCTATTGTTTAGTAAATGTTTCATGGCAGCAACAGTTTTATTTCTTTAGTATTTAGAAAAATGGAAATCGACTTATTTAATAAGAGAAACCTCCCTTGTCAGTAATGTTTTCTGAATTAGCAATTCAATTATTTGGGTTAATGATAGCAATCTACTTTATTTAATAAAGGCAATCTGCCTTGTATTAGTTAACTTTTCATAACAACAACTACTTTATATTAGTTAGTATGTATTAATAGCAAGCTACTTTATTTGGTTGATGTTTCAATTAATGTTAATAGCTAGTAGATGAGAACATGATTAAATTAGAACTGCCCAATTTGAAGGTGTAATGATTACAATGGAGTGGTGAATATTGACTATTGCAATTTCCAGACTTGTTGATTGATCTATGATTGAGAATGCATTATTAATTGCTTTCGATAAGGGTCTTGTGATCGCTTAATTGTACATTTAATGGCAGCATTCTAGTTGATATATATGCTATGGTCATCAAGAGTAATGACTAGCTAGAAGGAACGTTGGATTAAGGATGGGTTTCATTTAACCTTGCTAAAACTGGTTGCATTTAGTGTCCAATAGCTAATGGCTCTCCTTTTTTTAATTTTAGCCAAGCTAGTTAGCCTACAGTTGATGTTACTTACATGTTAACCTTGGCGAAGTTCTGACTAGCTTATTGATGTATATTTAGTGTTGTTTGAGATGGCACCTTTTGGCCTTATGGATGCAATACCGATGGTTTTAGTTATCGCTACTTGAGAAATGGCTAGTATGTAGTGAATGATTGACATAGATTAGTTTTTACGCATTGAGGATTTATGTAGTAGATGGTGTATCTAGATATTTAGTTTTTATATAGTTATTTCTAATGATGGCTTAAACTTACTTATTCTCGCGCCCATGATTATTTAAGAATTGAATGACATGTTGTCTGATGAATGAGACTTGTGCGCAATGGAAGAATCATGTAATGTAATGCTTCATGTTAAATGCTACAGTAATGATTTCTTTTTATTATTAATTCATTGGCAAGGTTATGGTAATATAAAAGAATGTTGATTTATTTTATGGTAAAGTTATTTTAACTTCATTGCATTGGTAGCATACAAGGAGTAATGTGATTGGTGATTGATGTTTTAGTTGCAAGGTTTTTATAACATAAGATGTGAGGTCGTTAAGATACTGTTATTGTAATTTTATGGTATATGTAACATATAGGATGTATTGAAATTGTTAATTAATTTCAGGGTTAGTACTATAATTGGAATTGTCCAAACTCACAGTTGTATGATATCAGACTCTTTGATTTGATAAAGCTAGTCGCTCTGTGTATAAGTCTGTGTGTGTGATTATTTTTGTGTAAAGAATCCAGTGTCGTATCAAGAGTCGCGGGCCCTTTAAAGGCAGGGTTTCCACTCTTGCGACACACCTCTAAGGTTGTATCAGTAGTCTCAGGCTCTTTAAAGGCAGATTTCCCACCACTGCGACCTCCTGACAGAGATTACTAGTTTATGCCTAAGCAGTCGGTGAGGAGCCTATCTGACATTCTCTCTCTTCGGAGCAGAGAACTAAGATTAAACGCCCTGCTTTCCTATGCAAAAATAGTAAAATATACTACTATGGATTCTTCCATCTATGTTCATACTATACATAACACAGTATGTCATTTAATGCTTGCAGTTACTTGTTGTGTGCCTTATGTCTATGGTTGTTTAATGCTTGCAGTTACTTGTTGTGTGCCTTATGTCTTCTTGTTGTGATCATCGTGGTTGCGTCTTGTTAGTCATCGAGTGGTTATGTAGAGTCAAGTGTGCATGTTCCTTTTTACACACGCGCAAACACCTTAAACAAAAAAAAAATTGCACATGTTAAAGAGTTGTTGTCGTAACGAGGAGGATGTCACATATGGTATCAGAGTGGGTTCGACCCGCGACTTGTGATTCGTTATGGATTTCGCTGACATGATTAGATTTTATTATACTATTGTTGATCGAGTTGATTGTGTGCGTGCAGGTAATCATGGTTAGAGGACACCACGGAGGTAGACGACGAGGTGCTAGGGGGGAGGCGTGACGCCTCCAGTATCATCCACGCCTGAGGGGTCTAACCCCTAGGGAGGCGAGCAGGTTCTCGGACAGGAGCAGATAGCAATTGGTGATGTTGTTGGGATGATGACATCTTTTCAGCGCATGTCTGAGGCACTGATCAACCGATTGGATAGAGACGAGGCCAGGGCATCGGCACCCACTGAGGTTCCACTGTGCGCACCGGTCGTTACAAGTAGCATTCACCGTGAACTCGAGAAGGTTAAATTTCCTTAGTTCTTTGGTGCCCCGGATAGCGCCGCCGCCGAGGCATGGTTGGATAATATGGTGATGTGCTTCGCACTTTACGATTATACCTCCAACATGAAGGTCCGCATGGTGGTCTTTCAACTAAAGGGGAGCGCTCTTCTATGGTGGAAGACGCTCCTGCCACAGCTGAACATAGTCGTTGAAGACGTGTCATAGGAACTGTTCGAGGAATGGTTCCGAGAGAGGTACCTTTCAAAGGAATCCATTGAGCGTCAGCTCAATGAGTTCAACGCATTACGACAGGGAGGTCGTACGGTGCCCGAGTATGAGGCACGTTTTATGGATCTACTCCGATATGCTCTGCACCTTAACACTGAGAAGCTCAAGGTCAACAAGTTCGTGTTTGGCCATAACAGTAGCCTGCAGTAGGATCTTGATGCCTCAAACCTTGCACGACGTTGTCCAAAAGGCCCTCATAGCAGAGGAGGAGCTTATCAGTGGGGGTCAGATCAGGACTCTAGCGAGACCAGCAGGGCAGGGTTCATCTGGTACATGACAGTATCAGACACCAGCGAGACATACACCAGGATATAGTGGCTTCTAGAAAGGATCCACTTTCACTACATCCTGATGACCGTCGCCTCAGCAGCAGACACCTTATCGGGGACCACAGCATCAGCAGCAGCGTCGCCCGCAGCAACAATAGTTTAGGCCTGTTCAGCAGAACAGACCTGGGTTCCAGGCTGGTGGGCCGTCATCTTCAACTTCGGGTACCAGGACTACTGGGCTGAAGAAGGGGTGTTGGACGTGTGGGGAGCCACACTACCAGCGCGATTTTCCTGTGGAGAGGACCAGAGTGTCCGGATTAGCCGGACCCACTACCATGGGAGATATGGGCAAGGCTGTAACATCCCTCTCTGGCGCACTGAGAAAACTTATTCTTTGAGGACACTTGCTCGCAAGTGATATGGACTTTTATGATGTTAAAACATTTATCCTTGATTATGATGCGTTATGATAGACGACATGATGTTTTACAGCTTTGACATAGACATGTGCTTTGACTCAGTTTTATTGAGTGTGAAGGGTTTTGGACCTTGAGGATGCAGAGGCATCAGTGGAACCCCCTTGGACTCCGGATTGAGTCAGGGAGTGTACTATTTGGGTTGATTTATTTACTGTGATATTTCATTGATTTGATGATATGATGTTGACATGTTATGGGCACAATTTTGATGATGCAAGATGACGATAGCTTGCCGACCAGACTCACATATGGAGTAAAGGGGCCACACACGATTTCCAGAGAGGTTGAGGGAGAGGTGTGGACAGCATCCCTGCAACAGCCTACTAGCACTCACGCCATGGCTCGAAATGTAGGTTAACGATTACCTAGTTCAAGAGGATCCACAATGCCATGAGGGAAGACTGCGACAGTCACTCGCGATGATTCTAAGGGGAGTGAAATAAGGCGGGGGCCTTATTCCTTAGAGCCCTTAGTCTCCCACAAGTTCACCTGGCAGAGTGTTGACTCCAGGGGTTATATATGTCTACCAATCAGTCAAGTTGGTGAATGGCACCCTTGGAGCACGTGGTGCATCCTAAAGGGCATGTCGTGCAAAAGAAACTCAAGAAGCGAATAGCACCCTTGGAGCACGTGGTGCATCATGAAGGGCATGTCACGCAAAGGAAACGAATGAGGCAAGTGGCACCCTTGGAGCACGTGGTGCGTCCTGAAGGGCACGTAGCATTGATGTTGATGAAGGAACAAACCTAGATGGCCCTAAGAATTGTAACGCCTTAAGAAATCCTTAAACATTTTCCCTAACTAAATGTCGCCCAGTTCAGAATCTAAGTCCTAAGTCTAAAACTTCTCTAGGGGTAAAATTTTGTCTGACCTTAAGAAATTTACCCTATCAAAAATATATATATATATGTTATATATAAAAATAAAAATAAAAATTAACATTAAACCAAAAACCACTTAAGATATAGTTTGAGTCTTCGTAAAGTTTGTAGGGTAAAATAAAGAGAATAAGAAATTGATTCAAATCCGTGGTTGTAAATTTGAAAAGAATGATTTAATTAGTTAACTTGTGGAAGTGTAAAAATATTTTTAAATTAATCATAAAAGGAAGGAGTAAATAGCGCAACTGCCTTTTTGACTCAAATAAAAAGGGGAAAGATGGAAATAAATAAAATTTAGGAAACTTAGGAATGGGGGAAACATAATTAAGGAAAGAGTTGAACTTATGGTAAAAAGCGAGGTCAACATAGTAAGGAATCTACAATTAAAAACCTTCTAAAAATGAACTAATTTAGCAACTTCATTTTAGGGAAAGTATTTAAAACATGTAAGGGGATCTAGGAACACCTAGGAGTAAATTTAGGAGCAACTCTAGGTGGGTGAGGGAATTGAGACATTTAATAATTTTAAAAAAATAATTATTGGAGGAAAGAGGGGGATGGATGACACTTGTGCGAAGGAGAAAATTTGGAATAATTTTATTAAAACTTAACTTAAATGTGATTAGGGAAAGTTGGGGGTTCGAAAAAATCTATAAAATAAAGGGGAGATGAGGAAGAAAGGGGATCGGCTATTAGCGTAACGTTATGCTATCGGATTTGTGACTTGACTGATTGCTTATGAGGAGTTGAGATTTTCCATCTTGGATAGGAGTGGTAGCTCGGCCTTGCGAGGTGAGCTGGGAAGCTAGACATACCATCTGGATAGTGTGTGGCCCCTTTGCGGCTCGGGGGGCTAAGGGGGAAGCAGAGTACCCCTAGAGATTGGCTGGGAGGTACCGGTGTAGTATCGATGGTCAGCAAGATGGAATGACATGGAGCAGGAGAGGAAATGAGCGCGGGACATCATTCGAAGTGGGTGTTAAGGCAACAGTATGTCCTTTTATTTGTAGAGTAGAATGCTTAAGACTGATGCTAGAATCTAAAATTGATTGTAAATGAATTGGGATATCTCATTTTCTTGATGGTAATTGCGCTTAACGTGCTCCTTTGTAATTTCACCATGCGTTGCATTCACCTCTCGACTACAGATTTAACCGCCTTGCATTACGAATTTAGCACTAAAAATTAAGTATATTGGTGGGATTATTTTGTGTTGTAGTGATGACCGGTTGCACCGTAAACTCGTTCTTCTACCATACTAGATTTTTATGACGGACTTTATTTGTCCGAACCGATTCTTGAAGTTATGGGTCTGAAACTTGACTAGAGTTGCATGTCTACAATTCCTTTATAGTTAGAGTTTATGTACTGAAAGTTTATGAAATAAAATGTTAGGTTCAGAAATTATGTACTATGATTTTATGTAATGAAATTTTTAGGTTAGGAATATTGTAATGTAATTTAAGCACAGAAATTTTGCTTAAATTTGACTGTAATCCGTTTTCTTATTAGAATTTCCAGGTCTGAAATTTGATTGATTTTACATGCCGGAACATGTTTATGTTTCGAATTTACGTATATGAAGGCATTAATTGTCTGATCGACTGTATTGAAATTTTCGTTTGAGTTTGTAGAAATTCTTGAAGTCATGAAATTTTAGGACCACTTTGTGCAAGGAGAGGTAGGAGGCACTGCCCGAAAGGAGGCGATTGGGTTCCCGTGTATCAACTTCTTTCACATTTCCATCCAAACTTATTAAACGTTTTCGACCTTCCGCTCTTTTTCTTAGATGCTTATGATAGATTTAAGGCATATTTTATGACTGGCAATGAAGTGAAATTTCCACAGAGAATGTTTGGTGACTTGTTTAAAGTTGAACCGGACCTTACAGTAAATCTTAGATGATTAGCAGCGATAGGGAGAAAACGGCCGACAAGGCCTTGGCTGTCCAAACGACCCGTTTTGCTTGGTAGATTTTTCTACTCCACCATTGTTGACACTGGTTCAGTCGTGTATATCCTCCCCTGCAATTCACTCAAATCCTAAACCCGCTTCTATGTTCTGGTAAGGTCGCATTCCATCAACGCGATTGTGCACGAGTCGGTCCCTTGGAACTTTCCCTTGGTGCCATTTGGGGGCGCGATCCTCAGAGTCTGGTGTCGATGAAACTTAGTTCCCCAACGCGTGGTCTATATTGGTGGTCGGGTTGCTTTTCAATAGAAGCCTTTATCCTCACTACATAAAAATGGTGATGGTGCCTCTCCTCTGCAAAATGCGTCACGTACGGTGGCGAAGGGGTTCTCGGATGCATTCAAGAAAAATCTGTTGGCTTCTTGGATCCTGGAAGACGACCCTTGATAGTTGTCATTTGACTCCTGACCATTCAGCATGCACGCACAGCCCTTACATTCTGGCACCGATGTTGCCTCTGATTTTTCCCCTTTTTCTGGCCACTTACCTGGCTCGGGCTTTCTCCCAAATTTCCTGTTTCCAAAAGGAAACATCTTAAATTTCCTTACCTCCTAAAAGTCGTGTATTGTTTCTAAACTGCAGGTAATTCGCCCTTTTTTTTTTGTTAACGACAGCTGGTAAAGAGAGATTTCGGAAAGTTAAATATCTAGCATTTTCTAAGTTGGTATCTTTTCTTTTACTAATATATATTTTTTCTAAATAGCGTTGATTGTTGGCACTAGACAAGGGATAGTTAAACGATAGCGCGAGATCTCTTTATATATTTTTATAATTTAAGGACTGACAGGTAGCACCAAAAATATATGTATATATCTTATTGAATGTTGAATAGACCAGGTGGTTGGTATTGATTTGTTGATGATATAAATTTTCATTGAGGTTATTTAAATAGGGTGGACGATTTATGAATGTATGGGTAACAGAAATTAATTTATCACCATGGTTACCGATAATTTAAGAACAAGATCAAAAGGGAATGGTGGATTACCTTACATCTATCTTGGTTTATATTATTAGATTGGAATACTTCTGTCTTCCTTTCCATAAAGTCTTGACATTATGTATTCTGTGGAATATAATGGAATGTAATGTGATAATACGAGATGTTATGATAGTGTAATAAGTAATGGAATGTTATTGTAAGGCATGTAAGGTAATGTTGTGTTAAGGCACTATAATATGATGAATGTAATGAATTGTAATGTCTTAGGTAATGCTAATATCCATGGTAAAGTAAATGTTCATGTATTCATCATTCGGGTAATGATGTCACAGTTTAATTATGTGGTTAACACCTAGAATGCAAGATGATAGAGAGTTATGAAAGTCATTGTGATAAAAAGGTTTTATGGGCATCATTTCGTAGCAATGATATTACCATTTTTACTGTTAGAGATAGCTTACCATTATATTGTTCCTTGAACTTTGTACAATAAGATGTTACGACTTAATAACTGGAGGATTGAGATTAATTAGATTTACCTGATGCTAAATGTAATCGTCGGATAATGAAGTCAAATGGAGTAATTGGTTGGTATTCAATCATTGTTGAGTCATAGACAATTCCTTGTCTGAATATTGTTTGGTCGTTGACTGAGTCCTTTTGTCTTGCATCGCCGTAGAGGACGTAGTAGCTCTCGGTTTTTGGGGTTGTGCTTGGTTGTTTTAATTTCGTTTCTTGGTCTGCTTGTGTCGGGCGGGATGTAGACACCTCCATGTTCCTCAGAACATTCGCCAGCCCTGAGACCTTAAATGGTTAAAATTGATGGGAACCTGGGCTTGAGCATTGCTTATGTGTCTTGGAGGTCCTAACCATTGCAGGGTAGGATGGGCGGGTAGTCATTTTTACTTATTGTCATGTGATCGTCATTTACACATGCATTTTTTTGTCATGTGTCCTTGTCGTATTGATATGATAATCATGGTTGCGTCTTGTTCGTCGTCGGGTGGCGACGCAGAGTCGAATGTCTTGTTTGTCTCCTTTGTACACGCGCGCACACACCTTAAACAAAAAAAGAAAAAAAAAATCTTGCACCTGTTATCAGAGTTATTTTCGTGACGAACGGGAGGTCTGTTACATACTTCTCGAGTTCAGCAGCAGCAGTTTAGGCCTGTTCAGCAGAACAGACCTGGGTTCCAGGCCGATGGGCCATCATCTTCTACTTTGGGTACCAGGACTACTGGGCCGAAGAAGGGGTGTTGGACGTGTGGGGAGCCACACTACCAGCGCGACTGTCCTATGGAGAGAACCAGAGTGTCTGGATCAGTTGGACCCACTACCATGGGAGATATGGGAAAGGCCCATCGGATTCATGCGACGGTGAATAACCGCCAGGCAGAGCACTAGTCGACTGTGCCTGAGACGAAAGGTACTGTCACTGAATAGACCCTTAGTATTTTGATAGACCCAGGTGCTACTGAGAGTTTCATTTCTGGTGTAGCACTAAAAAGGATTAAGGTAAAGGCAGTCGAACAGGATGAGTTTATCTTCGTAGAGATGGCTTCAGGAGCCAAACAGAAGGTTGGAGGAAAGCATACAGGCTGTGCCCTTAACCTGGGAGAGTTTTTCACGAGGGTCAACTTGTACGTCACGATCTTAGGATCTTATGACGTCGTGATTGGTATGGATTGGTTGGAATCGCATGAGGCAATACTCAACTGTAAGATGAAACGGTTGAGCTTGGTCGATGATGAAGGACAGAGACATGTGATTGTAGGATGGAACCAAGGAGTATCCCCGAGGTTCGTCTCTTCCTTACAGTTACGGAAGAGTATGCGCAAGGGGTGCAAGCTTTATGCGATCCTCACGCTAAAAGAAAAGGGAGTAGCGAAAGGTCTAGAACACCTTCCGATGGTGAAGGAGTTTGAGGACGTATTTCTAGAGGAGTTTCCTGGGATTCCGCCGGAAAGGGAACTGGAATTTCCCATAGACCTAAAACCGGGGACCAAACCGATAGAAAGAATGCCTTATCGTATGTCGACCCCGGAGTTGCAAGAGTTGAAAATGCAACTGAAGGAGTTGTTGGACCTGGGACTGATATGCCCTAGTGTGTCACCGTGGGTTGCACCAGTTATTTTCATACGAAAAAAGGACGGATCATGGAGCCTTTGCATTGACTACCGTCAACTAAACAAGGATACGATCAAGAATCGATATCCCTTACCAAGAATTGATGATCTGTTCGATCAAATGAAGGGTGTGATGGTGTTCTCCAAGATCAATTTGCAATCAGGGTATCACCAGTTACGGATCAAGGAGGATGACATCCCTAAGACCACCTTTAAGACGAGATTTGGACATTACGAGTTTACTGTTTTACCGTTTGGACTGACAAATGCCCCAGGGGTATTCATGATTTTGATGAACGAGGTGTTCCGCGAGTACTTGGACAAGTTCGTCCAAGTATTCATTGATGATATCTTGATCTACTCTCGAACGACGGAGGAGCATGACGAGCACTTGCGCTTGGTACTACAGTGTCTACAAGAGCACAAATTTTATGGGAAGTTGTCCAAATGCTCTTTTTATCAATCGAGGATTCACTACTTAGGGCATGTCATCTCCGGTGAAGGTATCGCCGTGGATCCAGCCAAGGTTGAGGCTATTATGGAATGTCCTGTGCCGACGAATGTCACAGAAGTGTGTAGTTTTATGGGTTTAGCAGGATACTATCGACGGTTTGTCAAGGGATTTTCAAATATAGCAAATCCGATCACGGAATTGCAGAAGAAAAACAAGAAGTTTGTTTGGACTGAGAAATGCGCGGAAGCATTTCGAAGGCTTAAAGAGTTGTTGACTAGAGCGCCGATACTAAAGGTCCCTGACATGGACGCAGACTTCTGGGTATGCAATGACACATCCAAGCAAATTTTAGGCAGAGTCTTGATGCAAGACAGACGAGTGATTGCTTACATTTCGAGGAAGCTGAGAAGTTATGAGGAGAACTACACGACGCATGATTTGGAGTTATTAGCCATCGTATATGCCTTGAAGGTTTGGAGACACTACCTTGTTGGATGAAAATTTGAATTAAGCACTGATCATTGTGGACTACAACACATTTTTACGCAAAGCGACCTGAACACGCGACAACGGCATTGGTCGGAATTGCTTAGCGAGTACGACTTCGAGATTACTTACATAAAGGGAACAATGAACCGAGTGGATGATGCTTTGAGTTGGAGACCACGCATCTTCTCGATGTTGCCTCTTCAGACGAATTTACGTGAGAAAATTATCACTTTACAGCGTGACAACGAATGGTACATAGAGGTCGATGGTTTTTTCGGACAAAACACAATGATGGTACCACGATATGAGGGATTTTATTTTGATAGTGATGGGTTATTGAGGTTTAGAGGTCGGATTTATGTACCACCAAATGACGAGTTGAGGATGTTGATTTGAGCGAGGCTCATAGATGAGTTTACATGGCTCACCCAGGAGTCACGAAGATGAGGGCAGACCTTAAACCCTTATTCTTCTGGAAGGGAATGAAGGTCGACATAGTCAACTTTGTGGCTATATGTCTAGAGTGCCAGCAGGTAAAGGCTGAACATAGACACCCGACAGGATTACTTCAACCACATGCCATTCCGGAATCGAAATGGGAAGTTATTTCGATGGATTTTATTGTTGGATTGCCACTGATGGCAAGGAGACACGACTCGATTTTTGTAGTAGTAGACACTCTGACGAAGAGTGCTCACTTTATTCTTGTGCGTACAACGTATCAGGCACCTGACATAGTGAGAGTTTTCATCAGTGAGATTGTGAGGTTGCATGGTGTGCCTAAGAATATTATATCTGATCATGGATCAGTGTTTACTGGACGATTTTAGACGAGTTTCCAAGAGGCCTTGGGAACCCAACTTAATTTTAGTATTGCAGATCACCCAGAGACTGACGGACAGACCGAACGAATGAACCAAACCTTGGAAGACATGTTGCGCATGTACATGATGGACCAACAAAAGCATTGGGAGGAATTCTTGCCTCTAGTAGAGTTCGCTTACAACAATAGTTACCAGAGCACCATTAAGATGGCTTCTTTTGAGTTTCTTTATGGGCGACCATGTCGGACGCCCTTGAGTTGGGATCGTCTTGAGGATAGGGTCCTGGTGGGACCAGAAGCGATCCAAGAAATGGAAGAGAAAATGAAAACCATAAAACAAAGGATTAAAGAAGTGTAGGATCGACAGAAGAGTTATGCTGATGTGCACCGAGTCGATCGTAGTTACGAGGTCGACGATCGAGTCTTCTTGTGGGTTAAACCACATAAGAGTTCGATCAAGTTTGAAAAGGGAGTTAAACTCTCTCCTAGGTTCGTGGGACCTTTCGAGATTGTGGAGAGGAAGGGGCTCGTGGCCTATCGACTAGCCTTTCCTGATTCTTTGAGGCATATGCACGATGTTTTTCATGTATCTATTTTGAGACATTATATTAGTGATCCTACACACGTGATTGACATGAGCTCCTTGCAGGTATTGGACGAGGGAGCGCTCATGGCTGAGTCAGTATGCATCTTATATCATCGCGTTTGACGGTTACGACATCGAACGATAGATCAGGTCAAGGTCCAGTGGGACAGTTATAGTCCGCACTCGGCGACCTGGGAGGATGCATATGATATGCGCCAGCAGTTCCCATTTTTCTTTGATAGATATACTTATGATACTGTGGTACTTTTATTTCGTCATTGATACTCAGAAACTTCTGGACAGAGTTTAGACCAAGAGGGGGTGTATGTAACATCTCGCTCTGGTGCACTGAGAAAACTTATTCTTTGAGGGCACTTGCTCGCAAGTGATCTAGACGTTTATGATGTTAAAACATTTATCCTTGATTATGATGCGTTATGATAGATGACATAATGTTTTACTGCTTTGATGTAGACAGGTGCTATTGACTCAGTTTTATTGAGTGTGCAGGGTTTTGGACCTTGAGGATGTAGAGGCATCGGTGGAACCCCTTGGACTTTGGATTGAGTCAGGGAGTGTGTTATTTGGGTTGATTTATTTACTCTGATATTTCATTGATTTGATGATATGATGTTGATATGTTCTGACACGATTGTTGATGATGCAGGTTGACGATAGCTTGTCGACCAGACTCACATATGGATTAAAGGGGCCACACATGATTTCCAGAGAGGTTGAGGGAGAGGTGTGGACAACAGCCATACCACAGCCTACTAACACTCATATCGTGGCTCGAACTGTAGGTTAACGATTACCTAGTTCGAGAGGATCCACGATGTCGTGAGGGCAGATTGCGATAGTCGCTCACGATGATTCTAAGGGGCACGCAATAAGGCGGGGACCTTATTCTTTAGAGCCCTTAGTCTCCCACAAGTTCACCTGGCGGAGTGTTGACTCAAGGAGTAATGGATGTATACCAATCAGTCAAGTTGGCAAGTGGCACCCTTGGAGCACGTGGTGCATCCTGAAGGGCAGGTCGCGCAAAATAAAAATAAGTTGGCGAGTGGCACCCTTGGAGCACGTGGTGCATCCTGAAGGGCACGTCGCGCAAAAGAAGCATAAGTCGGCGAGTGGCACCCTTGGAGTAGGTGGTGCGTCCTGAAGGGCACGTCACATTGATGTTGATGAAGGAACAAACCTAGATGGCCCTAAGACATTTAACACATTAAAAAATTCTTAATCTACTTCCATAATTAAATGTCCCTAGTTCAAAATCTAAGTCCTAAGTCTAAAACTTCTCAGGGTAAAATTTTGTCTAACCTTAAGAACAGAGACTATAAAAATAAAAATAAAAATTTAAACAAAAAAAAACCCCTTAGGTAATAGTTTTATTCTTCATAAGTTTTTGGGGTTAAATGAAGAGAGTAATAATTTAATTAAAAATCTGTGGTTTCAAATTGTAAAGAAGAAACAAATTATTTAACTTGTGGAAGTATAAAAATATTTTAAATTAATAATAAAGGAAAAAGAGTAAATAGCGCAACTGCCATTTTGGCTCTAATAAAAAGGGGAAAGAAGGGGATAATAAAAATTAGGAAACTAAGGATTGGAGGAAACATAATAAAGGAAAGTTGGGAACTTATGGTAAAAGGCGAGGTTAACATAGTAAGTAATCTACAATTAAGAACTTTCTAATTTGAGCTAATTTAGTAACTTCATTTTTAGGGAAATTATTTAAAACATGTAAGGGGACCTAGGAACACCTAAGAGGAAATTTAGGAGAAACTCTAGTTGGGTGAGGGAAATGAGTAAATTAATAATTTAAAGAAAATAATTATTGGAGGAAAGAGGGGGATGGACGACACTTGTGCGAAGGAGAATATTTAGAATATTTGTATTTTTTATTTAAAAGTGATTTAGGGAAAGTGTGAGGTTTGGACAACTCTATAAAATAAAGGGAAGATGAGGAAAAAGGGGACCGACTGTTAGCGTAACGTTACGCTATCGGAATTGTGACTTGACTGATTACTTGTGGAGAGTTGGGATTTTCCAACTTGGATAGGAGTGGTAGCTCGGCCTTGCGAGGTGAGATGGGAAGCTAGACGGACCATCGGGATTGTGTGTGGCCCCTTTGCAGCTCGGGGGGCTAAGGGGGAAGCAGAGTACCCCTAGTGATTGGCTGGGAGGTACCAGTGTAGTCTCTACTGTCGGCGAGCAGGAGCGGCGCGGAGCAGGAGCGGCATGGAGAGCGGGGCCATCATTTGAGGCAGGAGTTAAGGCAACGGTATGTTTTTCATTTGCATGATAGAAGGTATTAGGACCTTAGCTCTGTCTTATTGTTATCAACATTTTTGTATTGGCATTGTGAGATGAAAAATACTTAATTTCAAATGGCTTGGGTTCTTGTTGGATTAATTGGTTTCTTGCCTTGCTCTTCGATGATTGTAATTGTGGGACAGTTATAAAAATATTATTTTTACTTTGTTGTTGCATGTCAGTATTAGATAAAAGAATTTTATGATCTCAGCATTGCCGACCTTCCTTGGATCTGTGATATCTCCCGCTATGCCTTGCGTTTGTTGTCTGCGTTTTTACATTGTCGTGGGTGTTTTTACATTTATGTGGGTGTATTTACATTTCTATGGGCGTTTAAATATCCCAGTGGGAATTTTTACCTTTGTCGTGGGCGTTTTTCCATTTGTGTGGGTGTATTTACATTTTTGTGGGTGTTTAAATATCACAGTGGGCGTTTTTACATTGTCATGGGCGTTATTACACTTATGTGGGTGTATTTACATTTTTGTGGGCGTTTAAATATCCCAGTGGGCGTTTTTACATTGTTGTGGGTGTTTATAAACTTCTGTGGGCGTTTTTATATTGATGTGGGCATTTTTATATTACTATGGGAGTTTTCTATTACTGTGGGCATTTTGTATATCACTGTGGGCATTTTCTTTTTTGTAAATTTAGATCTGAGAATTCGTTCTGGCAATAGATGTATGGGCATTTGGTTTTTGTAAATTATATCTGAGAATTCGTTCTGGCAATAGTTGTATGGGCAATTTCATTTTGTAAATTTAGATCTGAGAATTCATTCTGGCAATAGATGTATGGGCATTTCGATTTTGTAAATTTAGATCTCAGAATTCATTCTGGCAACAGTTGTTGGACATGATAGCTCTTGATGTTTTTAATCAGTTGTTAACCTCAGGACAACGCACTATCCTTGTGACACCTTATTTATTAAATTATTTGTTTCTAGTTAGAGACGAAATTTATATATTAAACCATTAATCTAGAGACACCCTATCCCCCGTAAAATCTTAATGGGTTGTATTCTAAACCGGAAGTAGGAAAGTATTGCTCATATTTTAAGTGCCGGTTGAGATTGGATTATTTCAAATTAATTGAATGCATTCAATTTTGGCATAATGGGCAATCGAATTTATTGTTAAGAGAAACCTCCCTTGTCAGTAATGTTTTCTGAATTAGCAATCTACCTTATCTCAGTAAAAATGGTAATCTACTGTTTAGTAAATGTTTCATGGCAACAACAGTTTTATTTCTTTAGTATTTAGAAAAATGGCAATCGACTTATTTAATAAGAGAAACCTCCCTTGTCAATAATGTTTTCTGAATTAGCAATTCAATTATTTGGGTTAATGATAGCAATCTACTTTATTTAATAAAGGCAATCTGCCTTGTATTAGTTAACTTTTCATAACAACAACTACTTTATATTAGTTAGTATGTATTAATAGCAAGCTACTTTATTTGGTTGATGTTTCAATTAATGTTAATAGCTAGTATATGAGAACATGGTTAAATTAGAACTGCCCAATTTGAAGGTGTAATGATTACAGTGGAGTGGTGAATATTGACTATTGCAATTTTCAGACTTGTTGATTGATCTATGATTGAGAATGCATTATTAATTGCTTGCGATAAGGGTCTTGTGATCGCTTAATTGTACATTTAATGGAAACATTCTAGTTGATATAGATGCTATGGTCATCAAGAGTAATGACTAGTTGGAAGGAACGTTGGATTAAGGATGGGTTGCATTTAACCTTCCTAAAACTGGTTGCATTTAGTGTCCAATTGCTAATGGCTCTCCTTTTTTAAATTGTAGCCAAGCTAGTTAGCCTACAATTGATGTTACTTACATGTTAACCTTGGCGAAGTTCTGACTGGATTATTGATGTATATTTAGTGTTTTTTGAGATGGCACCTTATGGCCTTATGGATGCAATTCCGATGGTTTTAGTTATCGCTACTTGAGCAGTGGTTAGTATGTAGTGAATGATTGACATAGATTAGTTTTTACGCATTGAGGATTTATGTAGTAAATGGTGGATCTAGATATTTAGTTTTTATATAGTTATTTCTAATGATGGCTTAAACTTACTTATTCTCACGCCCATGATTATTTAAGAATTGAATGACATGTTGCCTGATGTATGAGACTTGCGCACAATGGAAGAATCATGTAATGTAATGCTTCATGTTAAATGCTACGGTAATGATTTCTTTTTAATATTAATTCATTGGGAAGGTTATGGTAATATAAAAGAATGTTGATTTATTTTATGGTAAAGTTATTTTAACTTCATTGCATTGGTAGCATACAAGGAGTAATGTGATTGGTGATTGATGTTTTAGTTGCAAGGTTTTTATAACATAAGATGTGAGGTTGTTAAGATAATTTTATTGTAATTTTATGGTATATGTAACATATAGGATGTATTGATATTGTTAATTAATTTCAGGGTTAGTACTATAATTGGAATTGTCCAAACTCACAGTTGTATGATATCAGACTCTTCGATTTGATAAAGCTAGTCGCTCTGTATATAAGTCTGTGTGTGTAATTATTTTTGTGTAAAGAATCCAATGCCGTATCAAGAGTCTCGGGCCCTTTAAAGGCAGGGTTTCCACTCTTGCGACACACCTCTAAGGTCGTATCAGTAATCTCGGGCTCTTTAAAGGAAGAGTTCCCACCACTGCGACCTCCTAATAGAGATTACTAGTTTCTGCCTGAGCAGTCGGCCAGGAGCCTATCTGACATTATCTCTCTCCAAAGCAGAGAACTAAGATTAAATGCCCTTCTTTCCTGTGCCAAAATAGTAAAATCTACTACTACGGATTCTTCCATCTGTGTTCGTACTGTACATAACACATTATGTTGTTTAATGCTTGCAGTTACTTGTTGTGCGCCTTATGTCTATGGTCGTTTAATGCTTGCAGTTACTTGTTCTGTGCCTTATGTCTTCTTGTTGTGATCATCGTGGTTGTTTCTTGTTAGTCGTCGAGTGGCTACGTAGAGTCAAGTGTGTCTATTCCTTTTTACACGGGCGCACACACCTTAAACAAACAAAAAAAAAATGCACCTGTTAAAGAGTTGTTGTCGTAATGAGGAGGGGGTCACAGTCCGTCACAAAATCGAGTAGGGTAGAGGATCGGATCTCCTTTGCAAGAAACCAAATACATTCACAAGTAAAACACCTACAGATCTAATCATACATCCTACACAATCTATGAATCAACCGAAGGGCGTACCTTTGCCTGTTTGCCTGCTCCGAGTGTCATCTGCGTGCTCCATGTGAATCCTTCTCGTCGACCGTCGAGACCTCACCGGTACCTCCCAGCCAATCGCTAGGGGTACTCTGCTTCCCTCTTATCCCCTCGAGCCGCAAAGGGGCCACACACTTTCTAGATGGTACGTCTAGCTCCCAACTCGCCTCGCAAGGCCAAGCTACCACTCCTATCCAAGCTGGGAAATCCCAACTCCCCACAAGTAAATCAGTCAAGTCACTAATATGGAAGCGTAACATTACGCTAACATCCGATTCCCTAACTTCCTCCTCCTTCCTCTCTTTTATAGAGTTTTGGAACTTCCAAACTTTCCCTAAATCTCATTTAATTTAAGCTTTAATAAAAATCTTCTAATAATTCTCCTTCGTACAAGTGTCATCCATCCCCCACTTTTCTCCAAAATTATTTTCTTTAAATTAATAATTGTCTCATTTCCCTCACCCCCTAGAGTTGCTCCTAAATTTACTCCTAGGTGTCCCTAGATTCCCTTACAGGTTTTAAATACTTTTCCTAAAAAGAAATTGCTAAATCAGTTCAAAAATTAGAAGTTTCTTTAAATGTCGATTCTTTCCTAAGTTGGTTTGTTGTTTTTTACCATGAGTTCCCCTCTTTCCCTCTTTAGGTTACCTCCTTTCCCTAAATTCCTAATTTTTACATTTCCTTCATCCCCCTTTTTTTTATGTGAGCTAGAAAAGATAGTTGTGCAATTTATCCTCTTTATTACTTTTATTATTAATTTAGTACCTTTTGAAATTATCAAAAGTTAAAATAAATTAATTTCTTCTTGACATTTATATCCACTGATTTTAATTAAATTCTTACTCTCTTCATTTTACCCCAAAATTTTATGAAGACTAAAACTATTACTTAAGTGGTTTTTAGTTTAATTTTTATTATTTTATTTTTATAGGGTATTTTTCTTAAGGTTAGACAAAATTTTACCCCTAGAGAAGTTTTAGACTTAGAACTTAGATTCTGAACTGGGCAACATTTAATTAGGGAAGTTATTTTTTAAAATTTCTTAATGTGTTGTTTGTCTTAGGGCCATCTAGGCTCCTCCCTCTATCATCACCAATGTGACGTGCCCTTCAGGACACACTAGGTGCTCCAAGGGTGCCACTCAACTCATTTGTTCCTTTGCGCGACGTGCCCTTCAGGATGCACTACGTGCTCCAAGGGTGCCACTCGCCTCTTGACTGATTGGTAGACATCAATAACCCCTGGAGTCAACACTCTTCCAGGTGAACTTGTGGGAGACTAAGGGCTTCTAAGGAATAAGTCCCCCGCCTTATTGTGCACCCCTTAGAATCATCGTGAGCAACTGTCGCAGTCTGCCCTCACGGCATCGTGGGTCCTCTCGAACTAGGTAATCATTAACCTACAATTCAAGCCACAGCGGGAGTGCTAATAGGTTGTAGAAGGGCTATTGTCCACACCTCTCCCTCAACCTATCTAGTAGTCGTGTGTGACCCCTTTACTCCATATGTGAGTTTGGTCGACAAGCTATCGTCAGCCTGCATCATCAACAAATCATGTCAAAACATGTCCACATCATATCATCATCTCAAATGTACTAATATCATAGTAAATCAATCAAACCCAAATAGCACACTCCTTGACTCAAACCAGAGTCCAAGGGGTTTCGTTGATGCCTCTGTATCCTCAAGGTCCAAAACCCTACACACTCAGTAAAATCGAGTCAATAGCACATGTCTATGTCAATGTAGTAAAACAACATGTCATCTACCCATGACCCATCATAATCAAAGTCAAATGTTTTAATAACATAATAATATGGATCACTTGCGAGCAAGTGTCCTCAAAGAATAAGTTTTCTCAGTGTGCCAGAGCAGGATGTTACACCTTCAAAGTGCTCATTTTAGACATGCCCTTGCACCCTCATGCTCTCATTTTCCATGACCAGTCTCAAAAAAATTCCAACAATGTGTCATGTTTGATTTTTTATGAAGATGACACAACCAATAGAATGATTGTGAATACTTGAACTGGCCCGCACACCCATCTGACCATATCCAATGTCGATCGAATCTGATCCCACATTATTTCAATGAATCATAAAATTTATCAAAACAATGGTGTACATATTCTATGTTGTGTTCTCGATCATCACTTATATAAAAGTGATATTCTTTAATAATATATTGATTGTCGTTGGTTCTTTCTATGTTATCAAGAATCCGTTGAGTATGTCTATATAGAACATGGACAAATAGAGTGACTTGATCATAATGATAATATTCACTTTATAGTTCTTTTTGTGCAACGAATGTGTAATTCTTTGCAAAATCAACTAAAGACAAAATTGTCCTTGGTGGAAACACTTCACAGGGTTGTTTGAATTGTAGGTATTTCCATCGATATTTATGTGAATGCTTGGTGTATTTATAAATTTATTCCTCAAAATTCTTCAAAAAATCTATCACAATGATTTTATCTTCTGTCAAATCAATCCTTTTGGAAATAACATTTGAATAATGTGGAGTCGTGTTGTTGATATATTCATATCTCTTCCAAATGACTTTTATATTAGAAAATGATTGATCATTCATTTCAATAGGATACTTTGAGTGAAACAAACTTAGATTTCCACAACAATCACATTTCTTTCCACCAACACATTTTTTTGGTAAAATAATTTATCACCTTCTCTTTCACATAGAATTTTAGATATAAAAGCACAGAATGTGGAAGGAAGGGGTGAACTTGGCCATCATGTTTTACCAAAATCAAGAAAAGTGTCATAATATAACTCAAAATCCACATGATAATGACAAAAACAAGTGTCATGAATAATGATGGATCTAACAAACCATGGTTTTTGTTGCACAAATGTATGGATGAAAATTTTAACTTCTTTGTGCTCTTTTTTGGACTTATTGAACAATTCTATTTGTGTAATTGGAAATATATATTTTGGATGTTCTTCATATTGTTTCCGTTCTATTCTTCGTCGCAACACATCCCTTGTATGTGTTGAAACACAAGATTCTATCAACTAACAATTACGGGCCAATTCTTTAACATTTTCTACAAATCTGTCTTTGTAGCGTTGTCTAGAAATCACCGTCCAACAAACAAGTTCATCATTTGCATCTATTTGCAATCGAAATTTTCTATATTTGTACAATGTTTTTCTTGACGTTCCCATCACTTTTTCCATGTGTCGTGTCAAACAATATTTTATATTGCTAGATGAAACAATTATTGTTTGTATCACTCTATGTGCAACACTGACATCTTTTTTTCGAGTTTTCCAAAAGCTTTTAATACACTAGTTATATTGTCAAAGACATTATGTTTCACCTTTGTATCTTTTGTCGACTTTTGAATACCCAATGATGATGTAGCTTCTTTTAACTTTCTTGAATGTATTAGACAGAGTAAAAGGTGATCTTGTACTATTACTGATTCATCTTTGAAAAAAGTATTATACATATTCTTAGTTCGATATCTTCTATAATGTTTAGCTTCTTTCTTCCTAAATTTTTCAGTATCAACATTTTCTAATATTTCATCATCAATGTTGATAGATTCTCCTATATATTTCAATTTAAAGTTTATATTAAAAAACAAAACCCGAACATAAATTCACTAAACTATATACAAGTGTTCATCTTGTATATATAAATTTATGTACATACCTATATGTGATTCATCTTCTTCTTCAATTTTGGTTTCAACGTCTTCATTGACGTTATGAGACAAATCTATTTATGTTTTCTGAAAAAACATTAAATCGTAATTACAATCAATTATATTAAATAATATTTTAAATTTGAATTCTATACTTTTAAAATAGACAATATGTGCATGCATACCTAGTTGAAATTCTTCTTGTTGAAAACATATGTTTACATTATCATCTCGAGTGCGATCAAATTTTCTCTTGCGCAAACTTGTGTTTCCCATGAGTATAGTTATCTGTAAAAGTTTTTAACAAAATCAACATTTCAGAATAGTCTTAGAAAAACTTCATTGTCACAAAAACTATTAAAAAATAATATAATAATTTTATGTTCAACAAAGGCTTCACCTTGAAAAAAATCTCAACATTTATCTTTCAGCATATAAATTGTTATTCCAATAAAAACTTGAACTTAAAAAAATACAAAGTTTTTTTTTGCATTCAAAACATCAGTTACCTTGTTCAGCAAAAACGAAAAAGATGATTCAAAACTTTGTTTAGGTTCTCTAGAAAACCACGAAATGAGCGATGAATTATGTTAAATGTGTTCGTCCGAAAGCATATTTATACGATTTGGAACAAAATGAAACGATACGACGTATATTTTCATTGTTTCTGGCCAACGAAATTCTCTCGCCCATTTTTCGTCCGAAAAAAAGGTTTTTTTGGTTGAAAAGATAAGAAACCATTTAATTTTAACTGATTCCATTAGAATTATGTTTTTCATCCGAAAGAAATTGTTTTCAGCCGAAAGATTCTTTCGGTTAAAAACTAGCAAATGGGACTATTTGCAGGAACCACAGAATTCCCTTGAGCTTACCTTAACTTTGGAGGTTACAAACTCCTGCAAATACTCAAAATTTGGTTTCGAAAATGATTCCAGCATTTGTAAAATTGAATCTACTTTCAATTCCTATAATTTGTTTTCATTTTCATTATTTTTATCTAATTTTGTTTATTTAAAAAAAAAAACAGTGCATAATATTTTCAGTAGACATTATGATTCAGTGAAATGAAATATCTGTATCTCTAAAAATACACAGTGAAAAATTTTGAAAAATTTATATTCATAATCCTTAAACTGTTCTTTTCAAATGGGTATTTTTAAATTTTACTTTTAAGTAAAAAATAATATAGAGTACAAGGTAGGAGAAAATATGTGTTTAAAATATGCAACATTTTCATCTTGGTCAACTTCAAAAAATTCTAGAAATTATAATATTCAACTGTTAGATTCAAAATTATAGTCATAACAAAAAAGGGTGTCTGTAGATTGTTGCAGTATATTTCATTTGTTAAAAACAAAATTTTAATAATAGATACATTTTTCGGCGCAGAGGGGGGTCGGATAACTCATTATCATTCATTTCATGTTTAAGGAACATACTATTAAACAATTTTCAAATTGACATATAAAATCTCAATAAAAAAAATATGAAAAATAGTCAGTGGAAAGCTAACAAAATTCTTCACAATTTTTTTTAAACTGTAAAGTGAAATTCTAAATAGAAAAAATACTTTTGTATACTGGAAGTTGAAGAACTTGTGAAAATATAGGTTTTTTTTCATAAGACAAGCAAAATAGACACCCAACTTCATGATTTCACAACATATTGTTGTTTTTCCATGTTTGCATTGCCACTAATGTGTCATGAGAGACCATCATTAGCTTGCACCCACCCCTATA
Source organism: Picea engelmannii (assembly GCA_009831015.1). Classification (NCBI taxonomy): domain Eukaryota; kingdom Viridiplantae; phylum Streptophyta; class Pinopsida; order Pinales; family Pinaceae; genus Picea; species Picea engelmannii. Next base: position 884,112 of record ML779473.1, read on the forward strand.
GTATATTTGTATAGAATGCAACATATCACTATAAGAAAATCCATAATATTAAGTAATCATACAAAAATTCCATAAATACAAATTATATATTTTGAAAATGATTTGGCTTGTCATCTTTCCTTCAATTCAAAATATTTTTTGTTTCCCAAATTATTGTTTCCACTAATACTTCATAAGAAACTACCATAAATGTTCATAGGAACCAATTCACATCCTTCAAAGTGAATACAATTTATTATCATGTTATCAATTGAGTGTAACTCAAGTGGTTGAGAGGAAAAGTTGTTTCCTCCCCTGCTCGGGTTGAAATCCCTCTTTCTGACATGTTTTCTCTTTATGTTTTAATTCCTTTTAGAATTTGATAGAACGAGATGTAGGTATTGAGTGCTTTTCTAGGATCAGATGATGTTGTTTTAGAGGACCCAAAAAAATATTGCACCACATTCTATTCATCTTTTCCACCTTCTCATCATCAAACCTAATCCATTAATGAGTGTTAATATTCATTAAAGCACCATGAGAAGAATTAAAAAGTACATAGGATCATCTACATGTTGATCTCTGCAGATTTTAATATAGAACTTCAACACCATTGGGGAGAACGACATACAACTTCCTTTAAATCCCTTATAAATATTCTTCATTTCTTCCAACCCTACCATATCCACAATTATGGTAGTCAACAATATTTTCCTCCTACTTGGCATAAAAAGAACTTGGTTTGACCTTCCAAAGTTATCCTTCAACATGAATGTGCATCTTTTCAAAAATTCAACCCATTTCATGTGCCTCTAAATCATTTTTTTGTTATTTACTACAAAACCAAATGATAAGTGTAACATACAAATTCTTTGGATAATGAGTAGCATCTCTACTTATTTAATTCCTAAACAATGGATAAAACTCTTGATTATACAATTTGACTATATCATCTTTTCATCATTTAGCTTCTCAATGAAGAATGCAATGATTTATTTATCATCCATATATACAACCATGAAATTTACCAAGTAAGGTTTCAATACTTCATTCATCAACCTTGTGAAAGTACTGGGTACATAATTTTTTAGCCTAGAATTGGTATGACCTACCATTCAGATAACCCTTCCTTCATCTGTATGGTTGTCTTCTACTCATCACCCTCTTGAATTCTTATATATTTGATTTTGAAATTAATCTTGGTGAAGTACTTCACTCCACTCAATCAATCCATCAAATCATCCATCCTTGGCAATGTAAACTGATATTTGATGGTGATTTTATTAATGGCCTTGAATCAGTGCACATACTTCATTCTAATCCTTTCCTTAGTGATAATACACTATGTACTGCAAATGCAATCAAAATCTCCATGATTATTGGTCCAACAACACTTGGATTTTTGTATTAATCTTCTTACTATTTGTTAGGCCCTATTTTTCTTCTCGAATTGTAGAATATCCAATTGTAGGGATACATTAGCCTTCAAATTGGTGCTTGCAAGCTTCAGTTTCTTAATTATATTGATTTGCTTGAATTCAAAAAATTTCTCCATTTCCCGAATCCAATGCATAATTTTTTTAGGGTTTAGACTTCCCAAGTAGGTAGGGGTCTCCATCCTAGGATTTCTTCTCAAATATATCAAGGTTTTTATAATTATCTCCTCTGGAGCCTAGGATTCTCTCAAAACTTCTTGTTCCCATTCATCATCACAAAGATTTGTTGTATCTCCTCTTCTTTAAAATCCCTCCATAGAGTCCATCCTAGTAAACACAGATCTCAACAACTCATATTGATTATGTTATCACTTCCTCTTTGTTATCCTCAATTCCATTTGACAATATTCCTCCTCTTCTATGTCCTTATGCAACTTTTCCTTCCTTTAGAGTTTGATGCATCAATTTTCTTTCTATTGCAATTTTGTTTCTCCCTCAACTATTGAACCCAACAAACCCTTTGTATGGAAATCATTCTCACACATGTATCAAACCTACTATAGTATCAAATTAGTGGAAACACTTGTAAACAATGCAATTTATTAAAGCACACAACACATAAAGGAAGAAAAGAATACACATCACAATGAAGAAAACACTAATATTAAATTTAAAGCTTCAAAACATTACATACAAATCTCAATGAGAAAAAAGTGATTTAAAAAACTATACCTTTCTCCAAACATTAATTATGCCTTTTAGTCTTATTGTTGACTGAGACTTACAATTAACTCTTTTTTTCTTTATTGGTCTTACAATGAACTCTTGTTTTCTATCTTAAGGTTTGTAAATTCTTATCCTTATCACTAAAAGAGCTCATGCATCCCCCTCTTCTCGAGAACTACAAGTCTCTTTTTTTTCCATGAACAAATAGTCCTCAAATAAAAAAGGGAACATCCCCTCTTTGTTCTCTATTCTTTTTCCTTCGCCACATTAATTTACACAACACACATACCTCCAACTACCACCTTAAAGTTTCCCTTAAATAATTTGCATATTCATGTGATCTTCACGATTGATTATGTAACATCCCACTCTGGCGCACTGAGAAAACTTATTCTTTGAGGACACTTGCTCGCAAGTGATCCGGACTATTATGATATTAAAACATTTGTCCTTGATTATGATGTGTTATGGTAGATGACATGATGTTTTACTGCATTGACATAGACAGGTTCTATTGACTCAGTTTTACTGAGTATGTAGGGTTTTGGACCTTGAGGATGTAGAGGCATCGACAAAACCCCTTGGACTCCGGATCGAGTCAGGGAGTGTTCTATTGGGGTTTGATGGTTTTATTGTGATTTTAGTACGTTTGATTAGATGATATGATGTGGACATGTTCTGACATGATTGTTGATGATGCAGGCTGACGATAGCTTACCGACCAAACTCACATATGGAGTAAAGGGGCCACACACACAACTACCAGAGAGGTTGAGGGAGAGGTGTGGACAGCAGCCCTGCCACAGCCTACTAGCACTCTCATCGTGGCTCGAACTGTAGGTTAACGATTACCTAGTTCGAGAGGACCCATGATGTCATGAGGGCAGACTGCGATAGTTTCTCACAATGATTCTAAGGGACGCGCAATAAGGCAGGGGCCTTATTCCTTAGAAGCCCTTAGTCTCCCACAAGTTCACCTGGTGGAGTGTTGACTCCAGGGGTTATTGATGTCTACCAATCAGTCAAGTGGCGAGTGGCACCCTTGGATCACGTGGTGCGTCCTGAAGGGAACGTCGCACAAAAGAAACAAACGAGGCGAGTGGCACCCTTGGAGCACGTGGTGCGTCCTGAAGGGCACGTCGCGTTGATGATGATGAAGGAACAAACCTAGATGACCCTAAGTCATTTAACACCTTAAGAAATTCTTAAACAACTTCCCTAATTAAATGTCACCCAGTTCAGAATCTAAGTCCTAAGTCTAAAACTTCTCTAGGGGTAAAATTTTGTCTAACCTTAAGAAAAATACCCTAAAAAAAAAAAAAAAAAAATTAAACTAAAAACCACTTAAGTAATAGTTTTAGTCTTCATAAAAATTTTGGGGTAAAATGAAAAGAGTAAGAATTTAATTTAAATCAGTGGATTTAAAATTGTAAAGAAGAATTTAATTGTTTAACTTGTGAAAGTGTAAAAGATATTAAATTCTTAATAAAAAGGAAAAGAGGTTAATTTGCGCAAATGACATTTTTGGCTCTAACAAAAGGGGAAAGAAGGGAATAATAAAAATTAGGAAACTAAGGAATGGAGGAAACATAATAAGGGAAAGAAGGGAACTTATGGTAAAAAGCGAGGTCAACTTAGTAAAGAATCGACATTAAAGAACCTTCTAATTTGAACTAAATTAGCAATATCATTTTAGGGAAAGTATTTAAAACCTGTAAGGGAATCTAGGGACACCTAGGAGTAAAAATAGGAGTAACTCTAGGTGGGTGAGAGAAATAAGACAATTTAATAAATTAAAAAAAATAGTTAATGGAGAAATGTGGGGGATGAATGACACTTGTACGAAAGAGAATTTTTAGAAGATTTTATTAAAACTTAAAGTAAATGAAATTTGGGGAAGGTGGGAAGTTCTAAAACTCTATAAAAGATAGGAAGGAAGAGGAAGAAAGGGGATTGGTTGTTAGCGTAACGTTACGCTGTTGGATTTGTGACTTGACTGATTACTTGTGGGGAGTTGGGATTTCCTAGATCGGATAGGAGTGGTAGCTCGGCCTTGTGAGGCGAGCTGGGAGCTAGACGTACCATATGGATAGTGTGTGGCCCCTTTGTGGCTCGGGGGGCTAAGGGGGAAGAAGAGTACCCCTAACATTGGTTGGGAGGTACCGGTTAGGTCTCGGCAGTCGGCGAGCGGGAGCGACACAAAGCTCAAGTGCAAGATAGCATCTTCGGGTCATTCTTCGTCGATCACAGGTACGCAAGTACATTTGTTTGTTTAAGAATAAAAGGAAAATTGTTTAAAGTTGTATATGAATCCTTATGATGATTATTGATGTGTTGAATTTTGGATCATCCTGTTTCCTTGTTGTTGTTTTCTGCGCCTAGACTATTATAACCCCACAATCCTTTCGATGAGTTATCCTTGGCTCTGGCATTCTCTTACTATTGGCTGCAATTTCTTATTGGTGTTCTTTATGCGTTTATAAATTACGGTGGGCGTTTATATCTGACTGTGGGAATTTTTATGTATGGCTATGGATGTTTTGTAATCATGGGGGCGTTTATATATTACTATGGGCATTTTGTATTTTTGTAGGCATTTATAAATTATGGTGAGCGTTTTTATATCTGACTATGGGCGTTTTTATATATGGCTATGGGAGTTTTGTAATAATGGGGGCGTTTATATATTACTATGGGAATTTTGTATTGTTGTAGATGTTTATAAATTATGGTGGGCGTTTTTATATATGGCTATGGGCGTTTTGTAATAATGGGGGCGTTTATATATTACTGTGGGCATTTTGTATTGTTGTAGGTGTTAATAAATTATGGTGGGCATTTTTATATCTGACTGTGGGCATTTTTATATATGGCTATGGGCGTTTTGTAATAATGGGGGCATTTATATATTACTATGGGCATTTTGTAATGTTGTAGGCGTTTATAAATTATGGTGGGCGTTTTTATATATGACTGTGGGTGTTTTCTTTTAATGTGGGCATTTATATATGACTGTGGGCATTTATATCTGACTGGGGGCATTTTTAAATATGGCCATGAGTGTATTGGCATTCCGTTTTTGTAAAATTTAGTTCTGAGAATTCGTTCTAGAAATGAGTGTATTGGCATTTTCGGTTTGTAAAATTTGTTCTGAGAATTCGTTCTGGCAATGAGTGTATTGGCATTTTCGTTTTTGTAAAATTTAGTTCTGAGAATTCGTTCTGGCAATGAGTGTATTGGCATTTTCGTTTTGTAAAATTTGTTTTGAGAATTCGTTCTGGCAATGACTGTATTGTCATTTCCGTTTTTGTAAAATTTAGTTCTGAGAATTCATTCTGGCAATGAGTGTATTGGCATTTTCATTTTGTAAAATTAGTTCTGAGAATTCATTCTGGCAATGAGTGTATTGGCATTCCATTTTTGTAAAATTTTGTTCTGAGAATTCGTTCTAGCAATGAGTGTATTGGCATTTTCATTTTGTAAAATTTGTTCTGAGAATTCGTTCTGGAAATGAGTGTATTGGCATTTTCGTTTTGTAAAATTTAGTTCTGAGAATGTGTTCTGGCAATGAGTTTATTGGCATTTCCATTTTTGTAAAATTAGTTCAGATAATTTGTTCTGCAATGGGTGTCGGGCATTTTCATTTTGTATTGTTCTATAAATTCGTCTCTGGCAACCTCCATCCCTGGCAAACGAAGTTCTCCCTCCTTAAACTATCATTGATTTCTGGATTGTCTCATAACATATGCACAATGATTTATCTAATTTCTGGATTGTCTCTTAATTATAGGCACAACGTTTCATCCTTATTTTCTGGATTGTTTCTAATTGTATGCACTGGTGTTGTGACAAACCTCCTCGTTACGACAACAACTTTGATAACAGGTGCAAATTTCTTTTTCTTTTTTTTAAGATGTGTGCGCGCGTGTAAAAAGGAACAGACACACTTGACTCTATGTCACCACCCGACGATGAACAAGACGCAAGCAAGATGAACACAACAAGACGACATACAACGTACAACATGCAACTGCATGCATTAATGATGGCCACTCAGAATAAGTCAGACTGACTACCCATCCATCCTACCCTGCAATGGTTAGGACCTCCAAGACACATAAGCAACGCTCAAGCCCAGGTTCCCATTGATTTTAACCATTTAAGGTCTCAGGGCTGGCGACTGTTCTGAGGAACATGGAGGTGTCTACATCCCTCCCGACACAATAGACCAAGCAAATAAAATTCTAAATCAATGAACATCAATGACTATCATTGCGCAATAAGTCCTATGAATCAACACACAACCCATGAATTCCACAGTGCAAGAGATTGATTACTAATTCCATCATGAAACAACATAAGTGAAAAACACCAATAACAAATCCCGAACTACCCGTGAAACAAACACTTACGATGGGACCTGGTCGGACATCCTTAGACAGAGCCTACTCATTGTTTCAATATGCCTTTATGCTCATCATCTTGCACTCCATAGGACTTCGAGGCAGGGTTTGGGGCATTAGAAAGCGCCATAGAAGAAAAAAGAGAAAGGGAGAAATATCCCCATATCACTGAAAAGAGCCTGATATATTATCCGGGCCCGACCAAGCCCTTGGTAACTAAACAGAGAGGGAGAAAGAGATAGACCCGGAAATTCTATAAAACTGCTAGTTGAGAGGATAACTCCTGAAGAATTCTTCCAAGCCTTTGGTAATGAGAAAGAGATAGACACCTAGAAATATCTACTTCCCCTTAAGGAAGCATAAAACACCTAGCAAAACCATTAGTTATTGGGATAACTACAGCTAGTCATGGGAGGGAACTCCTGAAGCACAGATTCAAAGCCCTTGGTAACTAGAATAGGACAGACTCGGCAATGCCCCTTAGGGGGACAGCTAGTCACGGGAGATCACTCCACAAACTAAGCCCTTGCCCTTTCACAAGCCCAGCTAGTAGGGATCGAGGGATAACTATCTACAGTAGGTAGGGAGAGATAACTCCAGAAGTCAAGCCCCTCTCACGAGAAGGAACCCAGCTAGTAGGGAGGGAGCGAGGGAGGGATTGATTACTAATTCCTACTCTACCAACAAACAAATACCATACCGTTGCCTTATCTCCCGCCTCAAGTGATGACCGTACGCTCTGTGTCGCTCCTGCTCCATGCCGCTCCCGCTCGCCGACCGTCGAGACTACACCGGTACCTCCCAGCTAATTGCTAGGGTTACTCTGCATCCCCCTTAGCCCCTCGAGCCACAAAGGGGCCACACACTCTCCAGATGGTATGTCTAGCTTCCCAGCTCGCCTCGTAAGGCTGAGCTACCACTCCAATCAAAGCTGAGAAAATCCCAACTCCTCACAAGTAATCAGTCAATCCACAATTTCGGCAGCGTAACGTTATGCTATCAGCCGATCCCTTTCTTCCTCATCTCCCTTTTCTTTTATAGAGTTTTGAGACCCACCAACTTTCCTAATTCACATTTTAAATTAAGTTTCAATAAAATATTATAAATATTCTCCATCGCACAAGTGTCGTCCATCCCCCTCTTTTCTCCAATAAATATTTTCTTTAAATTTATTAAATGTCTCAAATCCCTCACCCACCTAGAGTCACTCCTAAATTTACTCCTAGGGGTTCCTATATCCCCTTACATGTTTTAAATACTTTCCTAAAAAAAATGTTACTAAATTAGCACAGATTAGCAGGTTCTTAATTGCAGATTCCTTACTATGTTGACCTTGCTTTTTACCATAAGTTCCTATTTTTTCTTTATTAAGTTTCCTCCATTACTTAGTTTCCTAATTCTTATTATTCCCTTCTTTCCCCTTTTTATTAAAGCCCAAAATGCCAGTTGCATTATGAAATCTGTCCCCTTTATTATTAATTTAATATCTTTGTACTTCCACAAGTTAATGAATAATTTCTTCTTTGAATTTTTAAATCCACTATTTTTAATTAAATTCTTACTCTCTTCATTTACCCCAATAATTTTATGAAGACTAAACTATTACTTAAGTGGGTTTTTGTTTAAATTTTTATTTTTATTTTTTAAGTTCTTTTTTCTTAAGGTTAGACTAAAATTTTACCCTAAGAAGTCTTAGACTTAGGACTTAGATTCTAAACTAGGCGACATTTAATTAGAGAAGTAGCTTAAGAAATTCTTAATGTGTCAAATGTCTTAGGGCCATCTAGGTTTGTTCCTTCATCAACCTCAACGCGACGTGCCCTTCAGGACGCACCACGTGCTCCAAGGGTGCCACTCGCCAACTTATGTTTTTTTTGTGCGACGTGCCCTTCAGGATGCACCACGTGCTCCAAGGGTGCCACTCACCAACTTTTGTTTCTTTCACGCGACGTGCCCTTCAATATGCACCACGTGCTCCAAGGGTGCCACTCGCCAACTTGACTGATTGGTAGACATCTATAACCCCTGGAGTCAACACTCTGCCAGGTGAACTTGTGGGAGACTAAGGGCTCTAAGGAATAAGGCCTCCGCCTTATTACGTGCCCCTTAGAATCATCGTGTGCGACTGTCGTAGTCTGCCCTCACGGCATCGTGGATCCTCTCGAACTAGGTAATCATTAACCTACAGTTCGAGCCATGGAGGGAGTGCCAATAGGCTGTGGAAGGGTTGTTTTCCACACCTCTCCCTCAACCTCTCTGGAAATCGTGTGTGGCCCCTTTACTCCATATGTGAGTCTGGTTGGCAAGCTATCGTCAGCCTGCATCATCAACAATCGTGTCAGAACATGTCAACATCATATCATCAAATCAATGAAATATCATAGTAAATAAATCAACCCAAATAGCACACTCCATGACTCAATCCGGAGTCCAAGGGGTTCCACCGATGCCTCTACATCCTCAAGGTCCAAAACCCTGCACACTCAATAAAACTGATTCAACAGCACATGTCTACGTCAAAGTAGTAAAAACATCATGTCATCTATCATAACGCATCATAATCAAGGATAAATGGTTTAACATCATAAAAGTCCAAATCACTTGCGAGCAAGTTTCCTCAAAGAATAAGTTTTCTCAGTGCGCTAGAGAGGGATGTTACAGGTGTACCCGCAAGGATTTTAAATAACTTTTACTTGACAGCAATCCCATCCTTATGGTGACACCATTTTCTTTTGATTATTCATTAACAACGTTTCAACTCCTTCATATAGGGTAAATTCCCGGCTTTATATTTTCGTTTACGGTTGCAGCTATCCTTTGTTAATCTTTCTGCTTCCTTTTACCTTTATCCCTTTTGGATATTTACAGGTGTAGTAAAAATTTTATCCCTTGCCTCAGCCCTCAATTATTTATTAATACCAAAGATAGGCCGATAAGATATCCACTGTCTCATATGTTTTCACCCTTTTTCTCTATAAATTTTATTTAGATAGATCTTAATATCGTTATTCCACCATTATCTTTTGTTTTAACTTTTAATTTATTCTAGCATGTTATATGGGGCATCGAAAATGCACATGATCTATCAAGTGTGTAGTTTCATTATTATTGGATGAAGGGTATGAATATTGTAGAACCTTTTTAGATATCTTTGCATGA
>ML779473.1:897618-936318 GCA_009831015.1 Picea engelmannii
TAACTTGTGAAAGTGTAAAAGATATTAAATTATTAATAAAAAGGAAAAGAGGTTAATTTGTGAAACTGCCATTTTTGGCTCTAAAAAGGGGGAAAGAAGGGAATAATAAAAAAAATTAGGAAACTAGGGAATGGAGGTGACATAAAAAGGAAAAGAGGGAACTTATGGTAACAAGCAAGAGGTCAACTTAGTAAAGAATATGCATTCAAGAACCTTCCAATTTTGAACTGACTTAGCATTTTTATTTTAGGGAAAGTATTTAAAACCTGTGAGGGAATCTAGGGACACCTAGGAGTAAATTTAGGAGTAACTCTAGGTGGGTGAGGGAAATGAGACTTTTATTAATTTAAAGAAAATAATTATTGGAGGAAAGTGGGGGATGGACAACACTTGTACGAAGGAGAATTATTAGAATATTTTTATTAAAACTTAAATTAAATGAGATTTAGGGAAAGTTTGGAAGTTCTAAAACTCTATAAAAGAGAGGAAGGAGAAGGAAGGAAGGGGATTGACTGTTAGCGTAACGTTACGTTGTCAGATTTGTGACTTGATTGATTACTTATGGAGAGTTGGGATTTCCCAGCTCGGATAGGAGTGGTAGCTTGGCCTTGTGAGGCGAGCTGGGAACTAGACGTACCATCTGGATATCATGTGGCCCCTTTGTGGATCAGGGGGATAAGGGGGAAGTAGAGTACCCCTAGCGTTGGCTGGGAGGTACCGGTGTAGTCTCGACAATCAATGAGTAGGATTTGCATGGAACACGTTGACGTCACCCGGAGCAGACGATCAGGCAACGGTATGTTTTTCATTTTGCATGATAGAAGCTATTAGGACCTTTGCCCTTTCTTATTGTTATCAGCATTTTTATCTTGGTTTGTGAGATGAAAACTACTTGGCTTAACTCTGCATGGGTTCTCACTGGATTGATTGGTCTTCCCTTCTGTTCTTCGGCAATTGTAATTGTGTTACGGTTATAAAAATATTTCTTCCTACTCTGTTGTTGCATGTCGGTATTGGATTAAAGAGATTTTATGACCTCAGCATTTTCGACCTTCCTTGGTTTTGTGCAATCTACAGTTTTTCCTTACGGTTGTTTTGTTTGCGTTTTTCTATTAGCATTTCCATGCATTTCAGTGGAGGAAACCCACCCGACTCAACACCTTTCTCTGCATTTTTTTTGGTTTGTATTTCTCTGCGATTTGGGGGAGGATACCCACACGGTTTTCGACCACATGTCTCTGCATTTGTGTTTTTGTTTCTCTGGGAATTGGGGAAGGATACCCACACATTTTTCAACCACTCCAATCTCTACATTTTTGGTGTTACATATCTCTGCAATTGTGTTTGTGTTCTCTGCGAACTGGGGAAGGATACCCACACGTTTTTCAACCACTCCAATCTCTACGTTTTCGGTGTTACATATCTCTGCAATTGTGTTTGTGTTCTTTGGGAACTGGGGAAGGATACCCACATGTTTTTCAACCACTCCAATATCTGCACTTTTGGTGTTACATATCTCTGTAATTGTGTTTGTGTTCTCTGTGAACTAGGGAAGGATACCCAGGCGTTTTTCAACCACTCCAATCTATGTGTTTTTGGTGTTACATATCTATGCAATTGTGTTTGTGTTCTCTGCAAAGTGGGGAAGGATACCCATGAATTTTTCAACCACTCCAATATCTGGTTTTTTGGTGTTACATATCTCTGCAAATGTGTTTGTGTTCTCTGTGAACTGGGGAAGGATACCCACGCATTTTTCAACCACTCCAATCTCTGTGTTTTTTATGTTACATATCTCTGCATTTCTGTTTGTGTTTCTCTGCAAACTGGGTAAGGATACCCATGCATTTTTCGACCACACAATCTCTGCGTTTTTGGTGTCACATACCTCTGCATTTTTGTTGTAGTTCTCTGCGATTTGGCAGAGGATACCCACACGATTTGACCACCTAACTCTACATCTGCGTTGATTGGTAGAGTCAGTGTTGGTGCATGCACTGTCGGGACAACGAATTTAATTTTGTCTTGCCACATTTAAAGTCTACATTTTTAGTAATTTCGAGAGGTTGCGAGGTACCCATGAGTGATTCTGGATTCTTGAATTTTCGCCTCATTGTTAGCTGTCGATTAATTCTTGCATCCTGATTTTTACCTTACCGACAGCTGCCAGCTGATCACTGCCTGAGATTTCAACCACGAATTACCTGAGTGGGATCAACCTTCTTGTGTCTGGAGATATTAAAGACCCCTTCAACACCCAAAACTTTAAAATGTAATGTTTACCTGTGTTTACTTGGTGCTTAATTTTCATTGAGTTTACTTAAATATTGTGGGATTATTTTTATCAATATAAAGGTAAAAATATATATATATATAATTGCTATGGATGAATACTATTGAAATAATGTTCCGTTGATAATGGTATAATGTTTTTATTGTTAAACTGTGAAAATTCAGATTGGTTATACGATTAAATTACGATTAAACAAGTTGCCCGGAGTAGTTGTAAGATATGTTGAGGCAGGATGTTGACTTTGAATATCTAGACTTGAATTTAGAGTGGTCTTGTCTCGTAGTTGATCAAATGTACACTCCCAAGCAACACTGTAGTAGTAGAGAGTAAATGAAGTAGTTGTTAATGTTTCTCTAATTCAAATTGCCTTAATGTAGATAACTTGTTAATTGCGACATTGATGGTCGTGTTAATGCCATGATTATTGTCATACTTGTATTAACTGTCATTGTCTTGTAATGTGATTGTTATCATTACAAAGTTATTGTAATTTTAAAATGTAATGGTGTGGTCATTCATGGTAATGATATCGTAGTTTTATTATTATGGTTAACACCTAAAATGTAATGTGATTGTTATTTTTGCATGTCATTGTGATATAAAAGGTAATATGGGTATTATTTCATGGTGATGCTATTATCATCCTTACTGTTATTGATAGCATACAATTGTAGTGTCCTTGAACTAAGTACAATAAGTTATTATGACTTAATAAATGGGGAATTGAATTTTATTGGATTTACCTTATGTTTAAGGTACTCGTCAATTAATGGAAATTAAATGGAGTAATTGGTCTATAATTAATCCCAGTTGAGTCATAGATAATGTCTTGTCTTAATATTGGTTGGTCATTGTCTGAGTCCTTCTGTCTTGCACCTTCCGTAGAGGACATGGTTGCTCATTTAAGTATTGTGGTGCTTGGTTGTAATAATTTCATTGCTTGGTCCGCTTGTGTCGGGTGGGATGTAGACACCTCCATGTTCCTCAGAACAGTCGCCAACCCTGAGACCTTAAATGGTTAAAATCGATGGGAACCTGGGCTTGAGTGTTGCTTATGTGTCTTGGAGGTCCTAACCATTGCAGGGTAGGATGGATGGGTAGTCAGTCTTATTATTTGGTCGGTTGATTGTTGTTCATTGTTGACAGATGTTGATGTGCGTCTTAGGTCTTTATGTTGATATCGCAGTGGCATGCATCATGATTCATTGTCATGTGGAAGTATAGAGTATAATGTCTTGTTTCCCTTGCACACACGCACACAAAAAAAAAATTGCACTTTCTATAAGAGGTTTGTTGTCATAACGAGGAGGATCGTTACATATGGTATCAGAGCGAGTTCGACCCGCGACTTGGGATCGATATTGATTTTGTTGACCTAATTTGATTATATTGTTGTTGATCGAGTTGATTGTGTGCGTGCAGGTGATGATGGTTAGAGGACGTCGCGGAGGCAGACGACAGGGTGCGAGGGGAGGAGGTGTGACGCCTCCAGTAGCATCCACATTTGAGGGGTCTAACCCCTGAGGAGACGAGTAGGTTCTCAGATAGGAGCAGATAGCAGTTGGCGATGTAGTCAGGATGATGAGATCCTTTCAGCGCATGTCTGAGGCACTAATCATTCGTTTGGACAGAGATGAGGCCAGAGCGTTGGCGCTCGCTAAGGTTCCACCGCGCGCACCGGCCGTTACTGGTAGCATTCACCATGAACTCGAGAAGGTCAAATTTCCTGAGTTCTTTGGTTCCCCAGACGGTGCAGCCACCGAGGCATGGTTGGAGAACATGGTGATGTTCTTTGCACTTCGCGATTATACCTCCAACATGAAGGTTCGCATGACGGTCTTTCAACTGAAGGGGGGCGCTCTTCTATGGTGGAAGACGCTCCTACCACAGTTGAACATGGATGTCAAAGACATGTCATGGGAACTGTTCGATGAATGGTTCCGAGAGAGGTACCTTTCAAAGGAATTCATCGAGCATCAACTCAATGAGTTTAACGCCTTACGACAGGGAGGTAGTACGGTGCATGAGTACGAGGCCCGTTTTATGGAGCTGCTCCGGTATGCTCTGCACCTTAACATGGAGAAACTTAAGGTCAACAGGTTCATGTTTGCCCTTAACGGCAGCCTGCGTGCAAAGGTTAGGATTTTGATGCCTCAAACCTTGCACGATGTCATCTAGAAGGCCCTCATAGCAGAGGAGTAGCTTATCAGTGGAGGTCAGACCAGGACTCCTGCAAGACCAACAGGGCAGGTTTCAACTGGAACCCCGCAGCACCAGACACCAGCGAGACATACGTTGGGATATCGTGGCTTCTAGAGGGGACCCACTTTCACTACACCCCGATGACCACCACCTCAACAACGATTACCTTATCGGGGACCATAGCATCAGCAGTAGCATCGCCCACAGCAGCAACAGTTTAGGCTTGTTCACCAGAACAGACCAGGGTTCCAGGCCGGTGGGCCATCATCTTCTACTTCGGGTATTAGGACTACTAGGTCAAAGAAGGGGTGTTGGACGTGTGGGGAGCCACACTACCAGCGCGATTGCCCTGTGGAGAGGACTAGAGCATTCGGATCAGTCGGACCCACTACAGTGGGAGATATGGGCAAGGCCCATCGGATTCATGCAGTGGTGAATAACCGCCTGGTAGAACATCAGTTGACTGTGCTTGAGAAGATAGGTACTGTCGCTGACCATACCATTAGTATTTTGATAGATCCCGGTGCTACCGAGAGTTTCATTTATGGTGTAGCGCTAAAAATGATTAAGGTAAAGGCAGTTGAACAGGATGAGTTTAGCTTCATGGAGATAGCCTCAGGAGCCAAATAGAAGGTTGGAGGAAGGGTTACGGGTTGTGCCCTTAACCTGGGAGAGTTTTTCACGAGGACCAAATTGTACGTCACGATCTTAGGATCTTATGATGTGCTAATTGGTATGGATTGGTTTGAATCGCATGAGGCGATACTCAACTGTACGACGAAACGGTTGAGCTTGGTCGATGACGAAGGACAGAGACGTGTGATTGTAGGATGGAACCAGGGAGTTTCCCTAAGGTTCATCTCTTCCTTACAGTTATGGAAGAGTATGAACAAGGGGTGCAAGCTTTATGCAATCCTTGCGCTAAATGAGAAGGGAGTAGTAGAAGGTCTAGAACAATTTCTGGTGGTGAGAGAGTTTGCGGACGTGTTTCCGGAGGATTTACCTGGGATGTCGCCGAAGAGGGAATTGGAGTTTACCATAGACCTAAAACCGGGGACTGAACCGATAGAAAGAATGCCTTATCGAATGTCGACCTCGGAGTTACAAGAGTTGAAAATGCAACTGAAGGAGTTGCTGGACTTGGGACTGATACGTCCTAGTGTGTCACCGTGGGGTGCACCAGTTATTTTCATACGAAATAAGGATGGATCGTGGAGGATTTACATCGACTACCGTCAATTGAACAAGGCCACGATCAAGAATCAGTATCCCTTGACGAGAATTGATGATATGTTCGATCAAATGAAGGGTGTGACGGTGTTCTCCAAGATCGATTTGCGATCAGGGTATCACCAGTTGCGGATCAAGGAGGATGACGTTCCTAAGACCACCTTTAAGATGAGGTTTGGACATTATGAGTTTATTGTTTTACCGTTTGGACTGACAAATGCCCCAGTGGTATTTATGAGTATGATGAACGGGGTGTTCCGTGAGTACTTGGACAAGTTCGTCGGAGTGTTCATTGATGATATTTTGATCTACTCTTGGACGATGGAGGAGCATGATGAGCACTTACGCTTAGTACTACAGTGTCGGTGAGAGCACAAATTGTATGGGAAGTTGTCCAAATTCTCTTTTTATCAGTCGAGGATTCACTACTTAGGGCATGCCATCTCCAACAAAGGCATTGTCGTGGATCCAGCCAAGGTCGAGGCTATTATGGAATGGCCTGCGTCGACAAATTTCATGGAAGTGCGTAGCTTTATGGGTTTAGCAGGATACTATCGATGGTTTTTCGATATTTTCAAAGATAGCAAATCCGATCACGGAATTGCAAAAGAAAAACAAGAAGTTTGTTTGGACCGAGAAATGCACGGAAGCATTTTGGAGGCTTAAGGAGTTGTTAACAACAACGCCGATACTAAAGGTCCCTGACATGGACGTGGACTTCTTGGTATGCACAGACGCATCCAAGGAAGGTTTAGGCGGAGTCTTGATGCAAGATGGACGAGTGATTGCTTACATTTCGAGGAAACTGAGAAGGCATGAGGAGAACTACGTGACGCATGATTTGGAGTTATTAGCCATCGTATATACCTTGAAGGTTTGGAGACACTACCTTGTTGGATAAAAATTTGAACTGAAGACTGATCATTGTGGACTACAACACATTTTTACGCAAAGCAACCTGAACGTGCGACAACGGCATTGGTCGGAATTGCTTAGTGAGTACGACTTTGAGATTACTTACATAAAGGGAACAGTGAACCGAGTGGCGGATTCTTTGAGTCGGAGATCATGCATCTTTTCGGTGTTACCTCTTCATATGAATCTATGTGAGAATATTCTCACTTTACAGCGTGACGATGACTGGTACAAGGAGGTCGAGGGTTTTATCGGACAAAACACAATGATGGTACCACAATATGAGGGATTTTCATTTGATAGCGATGGGTTATTGAGGTTTAAAAGTCGGATTTACGTACCACCAAACGACGAGTTGAGGATATTGATCCTGAGCGAGGCTCATAAAGAAGTTTACATGTCTCACTCGGGAGTCATGAAGATGAGGGAAGACCTTAAACCCTTATTTTTCTGGAGGGGAATGAAGGCCGACATAGTCAACTATGTGGACAGGTGTCTATAATGTCAGCAGTTAAAGGCTAAGCATGGATACCCAGGAGGATTACTACAACCACATGCTATTCCGGAATCAAAATGGGAGGTTATTTCGATGGATTTTATTGTTGGATTGCCACTAACAGCAAGGAGACATGACTCAATTTTCATAGTAGTAGACACTCTGACGAAGAGTGCTCACTTTATTCCTGTGTGTATGACATATCAGGCACTTGACATAGCTAGATTTTTCATCAGTGAGATTGTGAGTTTGCATGGCGTGCCTAAGAAGATTATATCCGATCGAGGATCGGTGTTTACTAGACGATTTTGGAAGAGTTCCAAGAGGCCTTGGGAACCCAACTTAACTTTAGTACTGCGTATCACCCGGAGACTGACGGGCAGACCGAACAAATGAACCAAACCTTGGAAGACATGTTCTGCATGTACGTGATGGACCAACAAAAGCATTGGGAAGAATTCTTGCCACTAGTGGAGTTTGCTTACAACAACAGTTACTAGAGCACCATTAAGATGGTGCCTTTTGATTTTCTCTACAGGCGACCGTGTCGGATGCCCTTGAGTTGGGATTGGCTTGACGATAGGGTCCTGGTGGGACCAGAAGCAATCCAAGAAATGGAAGAGCAATTGCAAGCCATAAGACAAAGGATTAAAGAAGTGTAGGATCGACAGAAGAGTTATGTCGATGCACACCGAGTCGACCGTAGTTACGAGGTCGGCGATCAAGTCTTCTTGTGAGTTAACTGCATAAGAGTTCGATCAAGTTTGGAAAGGGAGCTAAACTCTCTCCTAGGTTCATGGGACCTTTCGATATTGTGGAGAGAAAGGGGTGTGTGGCATATCGACTAGCCTTGCCTAATTCTTTGAGGCTTATGCACGATGTTTTTCATCTATCTATTTTGAGACATTATATTAGTGATCCTACACATGTGATTGAATTAAGTTCCTTGCCGATATCGGATGAGGGAGCGCTCACAGATGAGCCGGTCCACATCTTAGATCATCGCGTTTGATAGTTACGATGTCGAATGGTAGATCAGGTCAAGGTCTAGTGGGACATATATAGTCTGCACTCGACGACCTGGGAGGACACATATGATATGCGCCAGCATTTTCCATTTTTGTTTGATAGATAGACATATGATACTGTGATACACTTATTTCGTCATTTATACCATGAAACTTTGGGATGAAGTTTAGACCAAGAGGGGGCGTATGTAACATCCCGCTCTGGCGCACTGAGAAAACTTATTCTTTGAGGACACTTGCTCGCAAGTGATCTGGACTATTATGATGTTAAAACATTTGTCCTTGATTATGATGTGTTATGATAGATGACATGATGTTTTACTTCATTGACATAGACAGGTGCTATTGACTCAGTTTTACTGAGTGTGCAAGGTGTTGGACCTTGAAGATGTAGAGGTATCGACAAAACCCTTGGACTCTGGATCGAGTCAAGGAGTGTTCTATTGGGGTTTGATTGTTTTACTGTGATTTTAGTACATTTGATTAGATGATATGATGTGGACATGTCTGACATGATTGTTGATGATGCAGGCTAACGATATCTTGCCGACCAAACTCACATATGGAGTAAAGGGGCCACACACACGACTACCAGAGAGGTTGAGGGAGAGGTGTGGACAACAACCCTGCCTCAGACTACTAGCACTCCCGTCGTGGCTCGAACCGTAGGTTAACGATTACCTAGTTCGAGAGGACCCACGATGTCGTAAGGGAAAACTGCAACAGTCGCTCGCAATGATTCTAAGGGGTGTGCAATAAGGCGGGGGCCCTATTCCTTAGAAGCCCTTAGTCTCCCACAAGTTCACCTGGCGGAGGGTTGACTCCAGGGTTTATTGATGTCTACCAATCAGTCAAGAGGTGAGTGGAACCCTTGGAGCATGTGGTGCATCCTGAAGGGCACATCGCACAAAAGAAACACAAGAGGCGAGTGGCACCCTTGGAGCACATAGTGCGTCCTGAAGGGCACGTCGCGCAAAAGAAACACTAGAGGTGAGTGGCACCCTTGGAGCACGTAGTGCATCCTGAAGGGCACGTCACGTTGATGATGTTAAAGGAACAAACCTAGATGGCCCTAAGACTAATGTCTCATTAAGAAATTTTAAAACAACTCCCCTAATTAAAATGTCGCCTAGTTCAGAATCAAAGTCCTAAGTCTAAAACTTCGCTAGGGGTAAAATTTTATCTACCCGTAAGAAATTATCTCTCTAAAAATAAAATAATAAAGTTAAAAATAAAAACCACTTAAGTGATAATTGTGGACTTCATAAATTTTAGGGTAAAATGAAGAGAGTAAGAACTTAAATAAAATATGTGGAAAAAAGGCGGGGGGGGTAAAGAAGAATTTAATTATTTAACTTGTGAAAGTGTAAAAGATATTAAATTATTAATAAAAAGGAAAAGAGGTTAATTTTCACAACTGCCATTTTTGGCTCTAAAAAAAGGGGAAAGAAGGGAATAATAAAAAAAATTAGGAAACTAGGGAATGGAGGTGACATAAAAAGGGAAAGAGGGAACTTATGGTAAAAAGCAAGAGGTCAACTTAGTAAAGAATCTGCATTCAAGAACCTTCCAATTTTGAACTGACTTAGCATTTTCATTTT
The DNA here is from genome assembly GCA_009831015.1 of Picea engelmannii. Taxonomy (NCBI): domain Eukaryota; kingdom Viridiplantae; phylum Streptophyta; class Pinopsida; order Pinales; family Pinaceae; genus Picea; species Picea engelmannii. The sequence continues at coordinate 907,384 of ML779473.1, forward strand.
AGGGAAAGTATTTAAAACCTGTGAGGGAATCTAGGGACACCTAGGAGTAAATTTAGGAGTAACTCTAGGTGGGTGAGGGAAATGAGACTTTTATTAATTTAAAGAAAATAATTATTGCAGGAAAGTGGGGGATCTACGACACTTGTACGAAGGAGAATTATTAGAATATTTTTATTAAAACTTAAATTAAATGAGATTTAGGGAAAGTTTGGAAGTTCTAAAACTCTATAAAAGAGAGGAAGGAGGAGGAAAGAAGGGGATCGGTTGTTAGCATAATGTTACGCTGCCGGATTTGTGAATTGATCGATTACTTGTGGGGAGCTGGGATTTCCCAGCTTGGATAGGAGTGGTAGCTCGGCCTTGCGAGGCGAGCTGGGAGCTAGACGTACCATCTGGATATTGTGTGGCCCCTTTGTGGCTCGGGGGGCTAAGGGGGAATCATAGTACCCCTAGAATTGGTTGGGAGGTACCGGTGTAGTCTCGATGGTCAGTGAGAAGGATTTGCATGGAGCACGCGGACGTCAACCGGAGCAGGCGATCAGGCAGCGATATGTTTTTTATTTTGCATGATAGAAGGTATTAGGACCTTGGCCCTCTCTTATTGTTATCATCATTTTTATCTTAGTTTGTGAGATGAAAACTACTTGGCTTAAATCTACATGGGTTCTCTCTAGATTGATTGGTCTTCCCTTCTATTCTTCAGCGATTATAATTGTGTTACGATTATAAAAATATTTCTTCCTACTCTGTTGTTGCATGTCGGTATTGGATAAAAGATATTTTATGACCTCGGCGTTGCCGACCTTCCTTGGTTCTGTGCAATCTACAGCTATGCCTTACGTTTGTTTTGTCTGCGTTTTTCTGTTAGCATTTCCATGCATTTTAGTGGAGGAAACCCACCCGACTCAACACCTTTCTCTACATTTTTTTTGGTTTGTAGTTCTCTGCGATTTGGGGGAGGATACCCACATGGTTTTCGACCGCATGTCTCTTCATTTTTGTTTTTGTTTCTCTGTGAACTAGGGAAGGATACCCACGCATTTTTCAACCACTCCAATCTCTGCGTTTTTGTTGTTACATATCTCTGCAATTGTGTTTGTGTTCTCTACGAACTGGGGAAGGATAGCCATGCGTTTTTCAACCACTCCAATCTCTACATTTTTGGTGTTACATATCTCTGCAATTGTGTTTGTGTTCTCTGCGAACTGGGGAAGGATACCCACACGTTTTTCAACCACTCCAATCTCTATGTTTTTGGTGTTACATATCTCTACAATTGTGTTTGTGTTCTCTGCGAACTAGGGAAGGATACCCACGCATTTTTCAACCACTCCAATCTATGCGTTTTTGGTGTTACATATCTCTACAATTGTGTTTGTGTTCTCTGGGAACTGGGGAAGGATACCCACGCATTTTCAACCACTCCAATCTCTTCATTTTTGGTGTTACAAATCTCTGCAATTGTGTTTGTGTTCTCTACGAACTGGGGAAGGATACCCACGCATTTTTCAACCACTCCAATCGATGCTTTTTTGATGTTACATATATTTGCATTTGTGTTTGTGTTTCTCTACAAACTAGGGAAGGATACCCACGCGTTTTTCGACCACACAATCTCTGTGTTTTTGGTGTTACATACCTCTGCATTTTTTTTGTAGTTCTCTGCGATTTGGCGGAGGATACCCACACGATTTGGCCACCTAACTCTGTGTCTGAGTTGATTGGTAGAGTCGGCGTTGGTGCATGCACTGCCGATATAGCGAATTTAATTTTGTCTTGCCACATTTAAACTCTATGTTTTTAGTAATTTTGAGAGGTTGCGAGGTACCCACGAGTGATTTTCGATTCCTGAATTTTCGCCTCATTGTTAGCTGCCGATTAATTCTTGCATCCTGATTTTTGCCTTACTGACAACTGCTAGTTGATCACTGCCTGAGAGTTCAACCACGAATTACCTGAGTGGGATCAACCTTCTTGTGTCCGGAGATATTAAAGACCCCTTCAACACCCAAAACTTTAAAATGTAATGTTTACCTGTGTTTACTTGGTGGTTAATTTTCATTGAGTTTACTTAAATATTGCGGGATTATTTTTATCAATATAAAGGTAACACAAATATATATAAACTAGCTATGGATGAATACTATTGAAATAATGTTCCGTTGATAATGGTATAATGTTTTTATTGTTAAACTGTGAAAATTTAGATTGGTTATAGGATTAAATTACGATTAAACAAGTTGCCTCGAGTAGTTGTAAGATTTGTCGAGGCAGGATGTTGACTTTGAATATCTAGACTTGAATTTAGAGTGGTCTTGTCTCGTAGTTGATTAAATGTACACTCCCAAGCAACACTGTAGTAGTAGAGAGTAAATGAAGTAGTTGTTAATGCTTCTCTAATTCAAATTGCCTTAATGTAGATAACTTGTTAATTGCGACATTGATGGTCATGTTAATGTCATGATTATTGCCATACTTGTTGTATTAACTGTCATTGTCTTGTAATGTGATTGTTATCATTACAAAGTTATTGTAATTTTAGAATGTAATGGTGTGGTCATTCATGGTAATGATATCGTAGTTTTATTATTATGGTTAACACCTAAAATGTAATGTGATTGTTATTTTTGCAATTCATTGTGATATAAAAGGTAATATGGGTATTATTTCATGGTGATGCTATTATCATCCTTACTGTTATTGATAGCATACAATTGTAATGTCCTTGAAATAAGTACAATAAGTTATTATGACTTAATAAATGGGGAATTGAATTTTATTGGATTTACCTTATGTTTAAGGTACTCGTCAATTAATGGAAATTAAATGTTGTAATTGGTCTGTAATTAATCCCAGTTGAGTTATAGATAATGCCTTGTCTTAATCTTGGTTGGTCGTTGTCTGAGTGCTTCTATCTTGCGCCTTCCATAGAGGACATGGTTTCTCATTTAAGCATTGTTGTGCTTGGTTGTAATAATTTCATTGCTTGGTCTGCTTGTGTCGGGCGGTATGTAGACACCTCCATGTTCCTCAGAACAGTTGCCAGCCCTGAGACCTTAAATGGTTAAAATCGATGGGAACCTAGGCTTGAGAATTGCTTATGTGTCTTGGAGGTCCTAACCATTGCAGGGTAGGATGGATGGGTAGTCAGTCTTATTATTTGGTCAGTTGATTGTTGTTCATTGCTGATAGATGTTGATGTGTGTCTTAGGTCTTTATGTTGATATCGCAGTGGCATGCGTCATGATTTGTTGTCATGTGGCGGCGTAGAGTATAATGTCTTGTTTCCCTTGCACACACGCACACACAAAAAAAAAATTGCACTTGTTATAACAGGTTTGTCGTCGTAACGAGAAGGATCGTTACACCCAATACTATCATATTGTCTACAAAGAAATCCTAGATTAAATGGAAGCCTAAAAACTATGTAAACTATGAAAAAAATATAGACAAAATTCATAGCTAAGAGGCTTAATCAAACTCCTAAGTGATCGTTCCAGCCATTGCTCTGAGGAGGATTCATCCAAACTGGAACAAAGGCACATCGATGACGACACTCTGGACAGTGATGGCATGGATACTAGCTTGAGAATGAGTCATAAAGTTCCGATAATTTTTGGTCCATCATCTCTTGACAAAATTTTTGTTTCTCTATGTCCCTACGAATATAAAAAATTAATTGTAGTTGTTCATCTGAAATTCTATTGGGAGGATCCTCTTCTCCAATCTCATGGGAGTCTTCCTCTCGGGCCTACAACCTGTTACTCATGTTGTTCCTCCGCAGTTGAATGCTTCTCTCGGAAGGTGAAACTAGTACATACTCATTGTCCCAATTTTGGACCGGTGGTATCTCCTTTTCTACGATCTCATGTCCCCAAACCTCCTCTTCTTGTTGAATTACTGTTGAATCCATGTTCTGTAGCATGGGGAACAAAGTCTCATGAGAAGAACCATAGATAGTAGAGGACAAAGTGGGAGATCGACGACACCTTGAGAAACTTTGGAATGTTCCCAACTCTCTGTAGACTTTACCTCTTTCATGAAGCATGATGCAAGAAAGAACTAGAAGAAACCTAAGGAAGAGTGAGAAAAAACCTAGGACTAAAATTCTAAGGATGATAACAAAATGAGAAACAAGTGAAAAATATATCATTATTATTAATATTAATACATATTTCAATATTAAAACTCTAAAATATTTAATATCAAAAATTAATAAATATTTTTGAATTATTTTTTGTAATTTAATAACTTTATCATTATTCATCTTAACATGAAAGACTCAAAATCTTAGGTATTTTTCATTACTTTTTTAAGCATGCAAATGGATAAATAAGAAAGAAAATAATTGTCACTTTACTCCATATTCTTAGTATATATTACTTTCTTAACATATAAATGATAAATAAAAGGAAATAATTATCTTAACTAATGTTTACTTTAACCATAATTAATATTTACATTTGATAAAGGCTATTACTTTAACCCTAATTAATATTTAAATTTGATAAAGACTAGGAGAGATGTTTATTTTGTGTTTACTTTAACTATAATAAGTTCAAATTCAAGCATGCTTTAAATGAGATAAAAGATTCCAAAAGTGATGATAGCCATAATCAGCATTTTTTTTAAATTCAATCCATCCGTTCTTCATAGATTTTCTACTGCTAATTATTATTAACATAATTAGCATGTTTGTTTTTATAATTACACTTTTATTAATATGTATTATTAGCATAATTAGCATGTTTGTTTTTATAATTACATTTTTATTAAAAATATTAGTGGGTACATCATACCATCACGTTAATTAACATGTTTTTTTTTTTGTTTTTTTTTTATAATAATATTTAAATATTAATGGATACCATGATGTTCTCTTTGTGGAACTAATTTCCCTTTTCAGAAATCCTTATGTATTTTTTTATATTTAGGGATTGACCAAAAATAAATAGTTAATTCATTGATGTGATCATCTTCAACGATGTGATAATCTGTGATAATCTTCAAAAACAAAAAGTATTCTCTTTGTGGAACTAATTTCCATCTTCAGAAATCCTTATGTGTTTTTTTTAAATCTAAGGATGGACCAAAAATAGTAAGTTCATTGATGTTATAATATTCAAGAACAAAAAGTAGACATTATTTGACAAAAATAAGAAATTATGATGGGGTTTTTAATCTTCTTGAACCTCATCATATATGCTTTGATAGATTCATGAACCAACTGATTCAAATAGTCACAGCAATTGTGACGGATTCGTCTTCTTCACTACCAAGACTTGATTGTTTCAATATCATTCAGTCTGATAGAACAAGATGTACGCATTCAAATCCTTGTTGGGATCACATGCTGCTGTTTCAGACGACCCAAAAAAATCCTGCACCCTACTCTCCTCCATCGTTTCCACCTTCTCATCATCAAATTTGAGCCACTGGTCGCCGCTCTTCACTAGAGCAATGTAATGTCCATAATTCACCGTGCGCCCCACATGCACCACAACAACAAATAAAGAATACAGAGGATCGTCAGCACCTTCATCCCCACACTGTTAACAGGCAATCTGAACTCTATGGGAAAATCCACACGATAAAACAACTTCTTGAATCCCCCCACTGCACCTTCCTGTGTATATTTGAAACGTTTCAGCTGGAAAATGAGAACTTGTGGTGGAGACTTGATCCTCAACCTCTTCTCGGCTTCTTGTAAATGGCATCACTTGTCGCACCAGTACTTGTTTTTCCCAATCAGTTTATCCACAGAGCCGAAATCATTCAGACAGCTTGACAGAGACGAATTTTCTTGTATCTCCACGCTGAGATCCATGAAAGACTCTTCTCTGCATGTTACACTCTCGCAACACGAACAACGAGTTTCGTTTGTGAAAGTACCTCCAAATATCTCGCGAATACTACATATTGCATCCTCGGCTTCCTCATCCTGGCGAGGAGGACTTTCTTCGTCGAGATTATTCAAAAGAAATATTAAAAACTCATGTGCATCCTGCTGCTCTTCACTGCAACTGAAAATCTCGTTCTCTTCCATCACCAACTCTACGAATCGTCTGGGAGAAACGCAGGACGTTTTTCTGGAGTTCATGTGATGGAATAAATCTGCCAAGCACGTTAGTAGATTATTATTCTGTTCATCACTTCCTCCACTGCAGTAATATTCTAGTAACTTCTTCCTAAAAGGAGCGCAGAAATAAAGGGCTTGAAGAACGCTGTTACAGTAGCAGGTATTCCCCAAGTTCTCGAGACCAACGTAGCTATCTTCATGGTTTGTGAAAAGAAAATCTGAAATCATCTGATGGGTGCACTTCAAAGCTTTCAATCCCGAATTCAGTAGATTCATCAAAACTCTGACAAGAATCATCATAACTCTTTCTGGTTAACAAGCAGCAAAATATGGATGAAGCGCTGCTATCTCTGCGACCACCAAAACAAAATTTATAGGAAAAGGGAATTTGTAAATACTGACGTCTGCGGTTTGCGTCCACCCTGCCGACATTTCTCGCCAGTTTCTGGATTTGGATATTCAGGAAGTCATTAAAAAAACGATCCTCAGACTTACATATTCCCATTTTGTAGTAGCCGTATTAGTTTTATATTTTTTTTTTTATGAAATCAATGGCTCCAATTGAAATTTCGAGAAATTTTTGAGGGGTGGTATCATTATTTTTTAAATAATTTAAACACAAAAAAGGCACGCCACTCCCTTGATCGACATCTCATCATTATCCTCCCTCAATTCTGATCATCTGTGTGTTCTCTGCGTGTTGTATAGTTGCATAAATATATTAAAAAATATATAAATCGTATTCAAAAGTTTATTTTTTTTAATTCATAGACATCAAAAAGATTTATATTTTTTAATTCATAGACATCAAAGGATGTTTCGTCAATAATACATTTGGCATTATTTTTAATATTTAAACTCTAAATATTAGGTGCATCATAATTTTTAATAATACTCAAGTTTTTGTTAAGTTAGGTACATCATTATTTCTCCTCTTACTTATATATATATATATCCAATAATTTCTATCATTTAGATATTAAAGTGCCCAAATAACACGATTATATATATTATATTTTGCATAAAAAGTAACATGTTATTATAATAAAAATTAAAATTTTGTCAAGTAGTTGTAGCTTAATTGGTTGGCGTGGGGATTTTTCTTCTCTCCACCTAGGTTTTTTCTTCAAATCCACTTTGCAACATGTTTTTCTTTATAACTTGATTGTTGTTTAGATGTTGATTTGGTCTTTCCATTAAAATAAATAAGTGTAAATAATATAATCATCCTAAGATAAAAAAATATATATATTATTTCAAAACTTTATGGTTTCTCTTTGATCAATATGATTTGATCAAAACATTAGAAGGTTCAAAGAATATAAATTATAGGGGATCATTCTCATACATTTATATGTTCCACTCATTATTTGTGAGAAATAAATAAATTATGATAGGGTGTTAATCTTCTCCAACTTAGTTATACATGGTTTAAGAAAAATTCAACATTAACCAAGCCAAATAGTCAATGCAACTCAAATAACTACTTAATATTTTGCAATTATGACCTCATCTTCTTTTGAATCCCCAGTAAATAAGGGACTTGATTCCACAAGTTTAAATTTGGATGAGTTAAATCAAGTATGTGTTTTTTAATATCCACATATGAGCACTTTAGTTGTCCAATTCCAATCTTTTGAATAAGATCAACAACATGACATTTATGATTTTGTATAAATGTGAAAACATTGAGTCCTAGATTTTGTTCTTACTTGTGTTGTTCACAGATCCTTATTTCATCTCCTACTACTTGGGCAGGCTTGTCCCAATTCTCATTGTGAGAGTTTGAAGAGAGTAAGAGTTCACAAGTATCATTGCATGTTGAAAACAAATTTAGTTATATATTAAAATTGCAAATTTTCATTTAAATTATTAATTTAAAATAAAAATGTCTTAAACAATATTTAATTTATTGAATCATAGGTTGGCAGATCATAGGCATTACATGTTTCAAAATTCAAAACTACAATTTAATGTGTTAAAATCATTTAAATTTAATTTTCAAATTTGAAATGTGTTATATAGGACAACGTGGAGAAGAGAGTACCTAAGAGTGTGATTGAACAAAATGTGGAGAAGAGAGTGCCACAGATTGGGATTGAGAAGGAAGCATCCATACTTGGGAAGGAAGCGTCTATTCATGATGATTCATAAATATATGATGATTCATAAATATATGTGCATTGCACATTAGTGAGTTTTAATTTTCTTTTATGTTGGGATTTTGTATAAAAGTGTTCAAGCTTATTTTTATTGAATAAGTTTATATTTTTTACTTTTTTCAAATTTTTAGTTTATCATTTCTTATTCGTAAGGTTACTAAACTACTTTCTATACAACTTTTCAACGCTTTGATCAATTATTTTGAAATATATAGAACCCCTATATAAGCTTATCGTTGTCTTAAATAGCACATTCAATCTTATTTATGTTTAGATTATGATGAAGACTTAATTTTGAACTTGAACATTTGATTATTTGAGATCAGAAAAGGGAAAGTTTTTAAATTTTCTTCGATTACATTCATTTCCTTCTTTTCGAAGAATGGTGTAGTATGGACATTTGTGTTTTCTGCATACAACGAAGTGAATTCCTTATTTCTAGGGTATTGTCAAACTCTTAACTAAAATGGTTACTAACCACAAAAACTAACATTCAAGTAGATTTACAAATAAGCTATGTACCTGCATGATCTCACTTATGTTTATATTATGATGAAGGCATATTTGAAAAAGCATTTGATTATATGTAATATGAATACATCCCAAAGATGAAAGATTTAAATGGTTTTTGAAGAATGGCTTAATATATGTGCATATTTGTGTTTTCTTCATGTACATGAAAAATTATATGAGAACATCTATTTCACCACATAAATAGGAGATAAGAATTTTCTAGAAGAATGGTTTTTAAAATGGAGATTTGTGAACTTTCATAGATATAAGTAATTTCTTGGAAGAATGGCTTAATATGAAGATTTATGAGTCCTTTAATTTAAAAGAACATTTGAGAGCATTTGATTATATGAGAACATCTATTCCACTGCAGAAGAGGAGATAAGTATTTTACTACTGAGTAGATAAGATCACCTGGCATGAGAATTTCAATTAAAGGATATGTGACTTTATTCTCAAGGAGATAAGTATTTTATTGGAAGAATGACTTAATATGGAGATTTGAAAACTTTTTGCATACACAACTATATTTATTTTGAGATTATTATCTAACTCTGAACACAAAAATTGGTTACCAAGAACAAAAAATTTTACTTTAAAAATTTTTAATATTTTAAATAAGATTTTACATTGTTTATATCATGTATGCTTAATGTGGAGAGTAACTATTTTGAAAGTTTTGGAACTTTATAATGGAAGTTTGGTTTAAAAAAAAGGTAAAAAAAATGTAATAAAAAGAGGGATAATCTTAAATCTGTGGCACTTTGGTTGGGTATGTTATTATTTCTTATTGTTTATTTAATATTTAGTTAAAGTATATATGCTAATATGTGTTATTTGTTTTTTTTTAATTGTTTTTTATTGGTACAAATGTTTACATTATATTTTGTAGAACATATTTACATTATATTTGGTGGAAATGAGTATGTTGGAGGATGAGACTTAACTCTTTTGGTATGTATGTCAATTTTTCTTTAATCACAACTTCTGTTATTGATCTAAAATAGTATATGTGTACATTTTATTTTAAATTTGTTTATATATTTTATTGTAAATTTTTAAATTTTGAATTCGACGAATGTTTTCTTTTGCAGTTATGAATTGCAGGTATGAAGTGATCTATCTTAAAGCGATAGTTTAGAGTCCATAATTTTGGAGTTAAATGTCTTAATTTTTGTTATCATCTTAAAATGGATGTGGAACCTATGTATTTGGCGGTGTAACTATTCAAACTTTCATTATATTATATATATATTTGATATTTTTGGAACTCAAAATATCAATATATTGTCTCATATTTGATTTATCTTATATTGTTTATGATGGTGGAATATATTGTTTATTGTTTCATATTTGATTTCTCGTATGTAATGGCCCGATTTCAAATTAACAGCTAGTAATTCTATCAAATGTACAGTAATTTCTACAAGCTTTATAAAGAAGAATAATTCCAAATTTACTTAGCACTTACGCATATAAAATTTATAATGAATAACAAATCTAATTAAACAATGGATAAATCAGAATTAAATACCTTAACTCTGATGYTGTTATCCGCAGCTTGTTGAACCTGAYGTTGTTATCCGCAACTTGYTTCCTTCCTGATTCTTTGGAACACKACCCAAAACCGACCTCCCTRCCGACTAGTTAKCTCCTAGCCCTAGGATATCAACGGATATCCTAGCCCTCCRTGCCCAAAACCCCCAGCAAACCCCCGGTGCACTGTGTCAATTCCAATCCCAAATTTCACTCTCCCTGCAATACTCAGAGCTCCCAAAATCCTTCCCTACTCCCGTAGAATGAATCCTCCTCTAAACTCCTTTCCCCCCCCCTTATTCCTCCTTCACCGCCTTCCCTTCATTAACTCCCTACCTAACTGATTTATTACACCTTATCCCCCGGTCGTTAATACCCTTATCCCTCCTTTATTACTTATCCTAATGTATTGAATACGTTATCCCTTGTGGGATATGTAACTTAATTTAAATATTATATTTTATTATCCACCTCTTATTTAATACTTTATTAATTAATGAATTAATTAATAATCAAATTAATCATTAACCATCATGAACAACTATTTTAATAATAATCAATTAGAAATGTTATTTTAAGACATAAATATAGTTTAGCTAATCTTTTAGGATTATATTATTAAATTAATCATCTTAATAATTAAGGGTCGTTACATCGTATATTATTTATGATGGTGAAATATATTGTTTATTCATTAATAAATAGTCAATAGCTTATAATTTGAATTTTTATGATGGTGAAAGGATAATTTATGTTTTATGGGAAGCTTATAATTTCAATTTTTATGAATTTATAATTTCAATTTTTATGATGGTGAAATGATAAGTTGTTGAAAGCCACATGTTATGGTTTCCCTTTTGTGGCAGAACAGGTGGCTAATAGGTGGCATTGTATATACATAAACAATTATTAATATAAGGATCCTACTTTATTTACAAAAAAAAAAGGTTAATTTATGTTTTATGATAGTGTGATGAAATTAAAAATGTTTTATTTCATTTTATTTATAAACATAGAGATGATTCTATATACAGTGGAGATGATTGTGTAGTGATGGGAGATCTGAGTATTTATCAAATTATAGTTTCTAACTTATAATTTAAATTTTGTTTGAGTTTTTCTATGTGAAGTAAAGTTGGTTTTGTATACAATGGAGTTGATTCTGTAGTGATGGGAGATATGGGTAGTTATCGAATTATAGTTTCTAAATTATAATTAAAAACAAAATTATTTGGAAATATGGTTGAAAATAGTCAAACAAGTCATCAAATTTTATATATTTCCACTTTGGAGCCCCTTACTTAAAACAACACTCAGAGATAAGGGTTGAGGACTAGAGGGTTGCTCAAGTTAGGTTTAAGACTTCTCAATTGCCTCCTATTAATAATATTAGAATGAAAAAAAAATAATAATAATAATAATATTGTATATTAAAAATATATGTGATTTTCTTATGAGAGAGTGAAAACATAAAAAGAAAGTATGAGTTCATGGTGATGAAAAATTAGTATTAGACTTTCGAGGTAAAAGTCGGTTTTCATTGGGTGATATGGGTTTTATTCCATTCCATTCAAATGATGATCAATTGACTTTAACAATCCAAATTGTAAATTTAAGCATATTGATCATTGCATCAATCTACGACCTTCATTTTTTTTGATAGGGCGTAGACTCCTATCAATCCAAAATTTAGTAAAAACTATGAACTCATAATTGAAAATTCACAATGAAATATGCTCATCCTTGGTTTCTTTATTGAAAATTCACAATGAAATAAAATTCCAACACTAAACTCGTTACGTTAGTCTTTGGCTCCTTTTCAAGCTTTCAATGTATTTATTCAAGGAAAAGTGAAATAAAAATATGTGTACTTTGAAATAAAAATATGATTTAGAACCTATTTTAATATGTAAAATTAAAATATATTTTAATATAAGTAAGTGATTTTCATTAAAATTTATATTGATATAAATTGTTTATGTATCGAAAAGGGTAGAAAATGGTTGATCTGGAAATTATCAATCCTCTGCACATTGAAAGTATTCACTAATTCCATTAATATGACACCTGTCATTAATGATAGTATTCACTATACCATTAATGGAAGTATTCACTATATGAAAATCCAACACTAAATTGCTTATGTTAGTCTTTGGTTTCTTTTCAAGCTTTCAATATATTTATTCAAGAAAATGTGAAAAAAAAATTGAAAAAAAAACATGATTTAGAACCTATTTTAATATGTTGTAACGACCCCATCATTACGTCTACAAGAGAAACAGCTGTGCAATTTAAAAAAAAAAAAAAGGACAACAACAACAATTACAACGAGGACCATGCTCGTAGAACAGGCAACATCAACTAAGACTCCACACACTGGCACAAGGGAAACTGGACGACACATGTGTAGGACAACAAGGAGAAATGACTACTGGCCCAACGCGACATGAAACGCCTACAAGATAAGGGATCGTTTACCCCTCATGACACATTGACCTTGATGAACCAAACTAGATCCTCCAGGCATGCTAACCAAACACATGAAGGCATTCCACCCATGCACCCAAGGCAACTTACAATGCTCGTCAACACTCACCCAGCACGTACCGACTCTGGCCAAGTTCTCGTTCGTCGCTATCCAATAGGGCATGCCATGATTCCTTCATTAGGAATCATGTCATTCCCAGGTGATGGATGCGTCAATAACCTTGGCACAAACATAATCTATCTAGACCAAGGACTATAGAAAACTCTGACGCACTAGGAACCGAATACTGACTGGGAGACTATACCTACCCCCACACAAAAGGTTGACGAGACATAAGAGGACGAAGAAAAGGGGTGATGCCAGCCCACACGACATTATCCCTGACCCCACCAATCACCTAGTCTAACTGGTCTATGATTACATTCTATCTTATCATGGGTTCCATTCTAACGAGACACGTCAAGTTACAAATTCAATAATGTGCCCGCTAAATAAACGTTAATACAATTAATCTTGAAAATATAAGTAGTCAATACTAAAAATATAATTAAAAATTCCCTCTAAACTCAATTATAATTCAATTCAGCGAGTCTAAAATCTGCAATCCAGTCCTTATTCACCCATCAATTTTAATCATTAACACAACCTAAATGGTCATTTCTATATAAATCCAAAATCTCCATCCATCTAGACATTAACTAAATAACAATAGTAACAATCTTGATGTAGAATGTTACCATTAATATAAATAATATAGAAAATAACAAGGCATCTAACATGACAATTAACCTAACAATTAATATAGCAATAACAACATTACTACATCAAGGCAGAAAGAAACAACTAAGAATTTATTAACTCAGTAAATCACCACAATAACAAGGCATCTAACGTGACAATTAACCCAACAATTAATATATCAAAAACAACATTAACTACATCAAGGCAGAAAGATACAACTATGCACTTATTAACTCAACAAATTCCACATGCGTCTATCTTTACTCATTGTACCAAAATGAAAGCTGCCTACAACATTAAAGAAATTGGCTAAGAAGTGTAAATGCAATAACTCCATATACAATCAACGAGAGACCAAGGCCATGCACCTAATTAGATTTACTGCCACACGCCTTCAATAAGAGTCACTGCCAGGTAAAGGTAAAAACCCTGGAATAAACACCGAAGCATTAATTGGATTCCTAGACTGAAGTCATTTACAGGTTAAAAGGCACAATCAACAATTTAGGCAACTAGTGGCCATTTAAACAATAAAAAGCAATCTATTGACCATTCTCAATGCTGTAGCAATTATTTTGGCAATTAATAAGGCAATAATATAGCATTTAATATTGCAATTGATCGAGGCATTTAACTGTAGCAATTGTTCTGGCAAATAATAAGGCAATCTCATGCCCCTTTCCAAAAAACTCATTCAACATTTAAAGGCCAATTCGTGGGCAATTACAGCAAGCTCGAGAAATTGATCAGAGAAAATTTGTGGGCATTTTTAAACAACAAGTCAGTTTATCTATTAGAGCAATTTCAGGGGCGTTTTAAACAGCATTTTAGTCAACCTTCAAAGAGAAAAAATGTGGTCAATAACAGAAAAATACAATCATGATTTTAACTACAAAACCATGGCCATTCAATCAGCGTTTCAGTCAACCTTCAAGGGAAAATGCGTGGCATCAATTACTTGCAAATCGGGGGCATTAACAGGAATCAAATCGCATTAAAATGTAAATGCAAAACTCAGTCTTAATCAAGGGCAAAAATCACCCCAAAAGTAAAATGAATTGCAGTCTTGATCAAGCATCGAAGGTAGTCTGGAAATTGTGAATTGTCGTCTTCACTAGTGGTGGAAAATCACAGTCATAGGTAAAAAAAAATGCCCACTCAATACCCCTATTAACCAGTGAGGCGCCGGAAATTCATGGAGGAAGAAGGAAATGTCATAAATTACAATTCGTCGAGCAAAATTCGCCCCCTCCCCAAAGAAATAGATTGTAGTCTCAAATGCACGAAATCAGTCTTAAAATGGAAATCGCCTTTCAATAGTTGAAATGAAAAAGAAGGAAAGGAAATCATCATTCAATGGGAGTAAGTGCCATCAACCAAAGACAACATAGAAATAAGTTCATCTTTCATTACATAAAAATGCAGAGATAAAAAAATTTCAGCAATATAAAAATAAAACGCAGAGTTAGAATTTATCCTTCAGTACAAATGCAGAGTTAGAATTTATCCTTCAGTACAAATGCAGATTTATAATTATCCAAGAATAAAACGCAAGGTTAAATTTGATCCATCCAGATATAAAAACGGGGTAAAAACGAGATAACGACGAGATATAAACAAGCCGAGGTGGAAGAAAAACTTTGCCAACAATCAAATTTGCAGAGTTAGATACATCAAGGTGTAAGGTGAACCATCATCCAAGGACAAACATAAAAGGTAGATGGTTGACAGGAACATCCTTCACTCGTCATCCTTGCATAGAAAAGCGACGACCAGAAATCAGGCTCATGGCCGACTTGTCAGGCGAGGACTGATGAGCTAGGGATGAAGGGAAAAACAACCACAATCTTCACAATCAATACACCATAGGGCGGTCAAGACATGCTGGGAATTGAAGGCCATGGGATTCAATCAATCATCGAGCTATAGGTTATGGAAAAATTCAATCCTCAACTAGAACGCTAAGACAATCAATTTACTTACCCAATTAAATATGCAGATCCAAAGCATAAATCCTACTACAATCTACCATGCAAATAATGAAAGCATACCATTGCTTGATCGCCCGCTCTAAGTTGATGTCCCGCACGCTTCATGCAACTCTCACTTGTCAACCGATGAGAATTCACCGGTACCTCCCAGCCAATGCTAGGGGTACTCTTCTTCCCCCTTAGCCCCCCAAGTCACAAAGGGGCCATGTACACTATTAAGATATTCAGTTAACTCCCAGCTCGCCTTGCAAGGTCGATCTACCACTCCTCACTGAGTTGGGTATCCCAACTCCCACAAGTTAAGTCAGTCAAGTATATATTTTTGCAGTGTGACATTACGTATAACATAAGAGATCTATCATCCTTCTCCTCCCTCCATTATATAGAGTTTTGAAGTCCTTTACCTTCCAAAATCCCATTTAATTTAATGTTTAATAAATTAATTCCTAAAAAACCTTCCCGTACAAGTGTCACCCATCCCCTTCATTCCTCCATAAATTAATTAATTACCCTTATTTCCCTCACCCACCTAAAGTCACTCCTAGAATCTCTCCTAGGTGTCCCCAAATTCCCTTACAGGTTTTAATGACTTTCCCAATTATTAATTTGCTAGTTCAGTTTAAATTAGAAAGTTCTTAAATGCTAGATACCTTACTAAGTTTGACTTTCTCCTTTTTCCCTCGTGTTTCCCTTTTCTTTTTATGTTTCCCTCTTTTCCTAGTTTCCTAATTATTTTAGATCTCCCTCTTTCCCCTTTTCATTTAGAACTCAAATTGGCAGGCGTAGAAATTAACCTTTTGCCTTTTCCCTTTTTAATTAATAAATTTTAAATTATCATAATATATTAAAACAATTATTTCCCCTTCTTTTAAATTTTATCCCAACAGATTTTTATGAATAAATTAAATTTCTTACTCCCTTCTTGTTACAATATTAATGAGGATTATCATCATTATTTATTTTATTTTTATTTTTTTAAATATGAATTTTTATTTATATTTATATATATATATATATATATATATATTAAATGGATAGAAAAAATTATGCCACCAGTATAATTTAGACCTAGGCTTTAATTTTCGTGTTGGGCAACATTTTATTAGGGAAAATTGTTTTAAAAAATTCTTATCACGTTGTTGGTCCTAAGGCCATCTAGGTTCATTCATTTATCATTAACAACGCGACGTGCCCTTCAGGACGCACTAGGTGCTCCAAGGGTGCCACTCGCCTCTTTATGTTTCTCTTGCACGACGTGCCCTTCAAAACGCACTATGTGCTCCAAGGGTGCCACTTGCCTCTTTCCATTTTTCTTATGCAACATTCCCTTCAGGACGCACCATGTGCTCTAAGGGTTCCACTCGCCTCTTGACTGACTTGGTAGACATCAAAAACCCCTGGAGTCAATACTCCGCCAGGTGAACTTGTGGGAGACTAAGGGCCTCTAAGGAATAAGGCCCCCACTTTATTGTGTGCCCCTTAGAATCATAGTGAGAAACTGTTGCAGTATTCCCTCACGACATCATGGGTCCTCTCGAACTAGGTAAACATTAACCTATAGTTTGATCCATGATGAGAGTGCTAGTAGTTTGCAGTAGGGCTATTGTCCAAACCTCTCCCTCAACATCTATGGTAGTCGTGTGTGACCCTTCTTCTCCACATGTGAGTCTGGTTGGAAATCTATCATCAGCCTGCATCATCAATGAATCACGTCAACAATATATCCATAATCATATCATCTAATCAGATGCACTAATATCACATATAAAACAATCAAACCCCAATGGTTCACTCCCCAACTCGATTCGGAGACCAAGGGATTCCATTGATGTCTCTGCATCCTTGAGGTCCAAAATCCTACACACTCAGTAAAACCAAGTCAATAACACCTATCTATGTCAATGCAGTAAAACAACATGTCATCAACCCATAACGCCTCATAATCAAAATCAAATGTTTAATAGTATAATAATCCAGATCACTTGAGAGAAAGTGTCCTCAAGGAATAAGTTCGACCAGTGCACAAGAGCGGGATGTTACATACACCCCCTCTTGGTCTAAAATTCATCCCAAAGTTTCACAGTATAAGTGTTGAATAATGTGTATCACAATATTATAAGTGTATCTATCAAAAAAAAAATGAAAACTATTAGTGCATGTCATATGCGTCCTCCCAGGTTGTTGAGTGTGGACTATAGTTGTCCCACTAGACCTTGACCTGCTCTATTTTCAATGTCATAGTTATCAAACATGATGATATAGGATGTGGATCGGCTCAGCCGTGAGTGCACCCTCATCCGACACCTGCAGGGTGATCAAGTCAAAACATGTGTGGGATCACTAATCGATGTCTCAGACAGAAACATGAAAGACATCATGCATATGCCTCAGGAATCTGCAAGGCTAGTCAAATTTCACGGGCCTCTCTTTTCCACAATATCGTAGGAGATAGTTTATCCCCTTTTTCGAACTTGATCGAACTCTTATGCAGTTTTCTCCGCAAAAATACTCTATCTCCACATCATAACTACAATTGACATGACGCGCATCGACATAAATCTTCTGTTGATCTTGCGCTTCCTTAATCCTTTGTCTTATGGTTTTCATTTGCTCTTCCACTTCTTGGATCACTTATGATCCCACTAGGACCCTATCCTCAAGCCGATCCCAACTCAAAGGTGTTAGACAGAGTCACCCGTAAATAAACTCAAAGGGCACCATCTTAATGGTGCTTTGGTAATTGTTGTTATAAGAAAATTCCACCAGTGGCAAGAATTATTTTCAATGATTTTGTTGGTCCATCACGTACATGTGCAACATGTTCTCCAAGGTTTGGTTCATTTGTTCAGTATACCTGTCAGTCTCCGAGTGGTACGCAGTACTAAATTTAAGTTGGGTTCCCAAGGCCTCTTGAAAACTCATCCAAAATCATCCAGTAAACACCGATCCACAATCGGATATAATCCTCTTAGGCACACCATGCAACCTCACAATCTCACTGATGAAAAATCTAGCTATGTTAGGTGCCTAATATGTCATACGCACAGGAATAAAGTGAGCACTCTTCGTTAGAGTGTCTACTACTACAAAAATTGAGTCATATCTCCTTGCCGTCAGTGGCAATCCAACAATAAAGTCCATCGAAATAACCTCCCATTTTGGTTCTGGAATAGCGTGTGGTTGTAGTAATTGTGTTGGATGTCTATGTTCAACCTTTACTTGCTAACATTCTAGACATCTGGCCACATAGTTGACTATGTCTGCCTTCATTCCCTTCTAGAAGAATAAGGGTTTAAGGTCTACCCTCATCTTCGTGACTCCCAGGTGAGCCATGTATATGGCTCTATGAGCCTCACTTAGAATCAACATCTTCAACTCATCGTTCGGCGGTACATAAATCTGATTTTTAAACCTCAATAATCCATCGTCGTCAAACGTAAATCATTCAAATTTTGTTACCATCATTGTGTTTTGTCCGATAAAACCCTCTACCTCTTTGTACCAGTCATCGTCACTTGTAAATTTAGAATCTTATCACATAGATTCGTCTGAAGAGGCAACACCAAAAAGATGCATGATCTCTGACTCAATGCATCTGCCACTCAGTTTGATGTTCCTTTTATGTAAGTAATCTTGAATTCGTACTCACTAAGCAATTCTGACCAACATCGTTGTCACGTGTTTAGGTCGCTTGCATACAAAGGTGTTGTATTTCATAGTGGTCCATATTTAGTTCAAATTTTCGTCCAACAAGGTATTGTCTCCCAACCTTCAAGGCCCATTCAATGGCTAACAACTCCAAATCGTGCGTTGCATAGTTTGCCTCATGCCTTCTCAGTTTCCTCGAGATGTAGGAGATCACTTGACCGTCTTTCATCAAGACTCTGCCTAAGCCTTCCTTGGATGCGTCAATGCATACCAAGAAGTCCAGATCCCTGTTAGGGATATTTAGTATCAGTGTTGTTGTCAACAGCTCGTTGAGCCTCTGAAATGATACCGTGCATTTCTCAGTCCAAACAAACTTCTTGTTCTTCTTCTGCAATTCTGTGATCGGATTTGCTATCTTTGAAAATCCCTCGAAGAATCATCGATAATATCCTGTTAAACCCATGAAGCTATGTACTTACAGGACGTTCGTCAGCACAGGCCATTCCATAATAGCCTCGATCTTCGTTGGATCCAAGACGATACCTTCATCGAAGATGACATGCCCTAAGTAGTGAATCTTCGATTGATAAAAAAAGAATGTGGATAACTTCCCTTACAATTTGTGCTCTTGCAAACACTATAGTACCAAGCGCAATTGCTCGTCATGCTCCTTCGTCGTCCGAGAATAAATCAAAATATCTTCAATGAATACTTGGACAAACTTGTCCAAGTACTTGTGGAACACCCCGTACATCAAACTTATAAAAACCCTTGGGGAATTTGTCAGTTCAAATGGTAAAATAGTAAACTCGCAATGTCCAAACCTCCTCTTAAAGGCAGTCTTAGGGACGTCATCCTCCTTGATCCATAACTGTTGATACCCTGATCGTAAATCAATTTTTGAGAACACCATCAGACCCTTCAATTGATCGAACAGATCATCAATCCTCGGCAACATATACTGATTCTTGATCGTTTCCTTGTTCAAATGACGGTATTCAATGTAGAGCCTCCACGACCCATCCTTCTTTCATATGAAAATAAAAATCACACCCCATGGTGACACACTTGGACATATCAATCCCAGGTCCAAAAATTCTTTCAGTTGCATTCTCAACTCCTGTAACTCTAGGGTCGACATCCGATAAGGCATTCTAGCTATCGGTTCAGTCCCCGGTTTTAGGTCTATAGTAAACTCCAATTCCCTCTAGAATGACATCACAGGTAACTCCTCCAGAAAGACATCTACAAACTCTCTCACCACCGAAAGGTGTTCTAGACCTTCTGTTACTCCTTTCTTGTTTAACATAAGGATCGCATAAAGATTTCACCCCTTGCGCATGCTCTTCCATAGATGCAAGGAAGATATGAACCTCAGGGAAGCTCGTTGGTTTCGACCTACGATCACATGTCTCTATTCCTCTTCATCGACCAAGATCAACCATTTCATCTTACAGTTGAGTATCGCCTCATGTGATTCCAACCAGTCCATACCAATCACGACATCATAAGATCCTAAGATCATGACATACAGGTTGTCCCTGGTGACAAACTCTCCCAAGTTAAGAGTACAACCCGTAACCCTTCCTCCAACCTTCTGTTTGGCTCCCGAAGCCCTCTCTACTAAGATAAACTCATCATGTTCTTCTTATTTTACTTTAATCCTTTTTAGTGCGGCACCAAAAACGAAACTCTCAGTAGCCCCGGGATCTATCAAAATACTAAGGGTCTAGTCAGCGACGGTACCTGATGTATTGAGCACAGTCGACTGGTGCTCTGCCTAGCAGTTATTCACCACTGCATAAATCCGATGGGTCATTTCCAAACTCCCATGGTAGTGGGTTTGACTGATCCAGATGCGCCATCCCTTTCCTCTAGGCAGGAATGATGGTAATGTGGCACCCCAAAATCCAACACACTTTCTTCGGTCCAGTAATCCTAGTACTCGAAGTAGAAGTTGAATTCTAATAATAAGGTCAAACTCATACTTCTTGACCTTAAGTTTCTGGGTAACTTGATGTGGAGCATACCTAAGTAGCTCCAAAACGGGCCTCGCACTCAGTCACCGTGTGGCTACATCGTCGCAAGGCGTTGAACTTCTTGAGATGACACTCAACAAATTCCTTAGAAATATACCTCTCCTGGAACCATCCCTCGAACATTTCCCATGACACGTCATTGAAGGCCAAGTTCAAAAGTTGTAGGAGCATCTTACACCATAAAAGAGCACTCCCCTTCAGTCGAAAAACCACCATGCGGACCTTCATGCTGAAGGTCATAATCATGAAGCGTGAAGCCCAACGCCTTTCTCTACAACCGTGCCTCAATGACACAACCATATGCGACACTCATGGTCTTTAAAACTCAACTCTCTTGAGTTCTCGGTGGATGCTAACAGTACTAGCTAGGGCGCGCTATGGACCCTTACAGGTACAAGTTCCCCAGCCTCATCTCAGTACCGATGATGAATCAAGGCCCTTTGACAATACCTGGAAGGGCCTTGTCAGACCATCATCATCCCTTACAATAAGCGAATCCAACCCAAGGACTTGTTCCTCCCCTTGGGGGTTTGACTCCGACGGTGTGGGAACTTTTGGAGGTGTCACACCTCCTTCCACGGCACCAGCACCATGTTGCAAACCTCTGAGGCGTCCTCTAAATGAGATCATCACAAGGACACATTAAGGTTTTTTAATTAACGCAAGGGTTAATACTCATGGCCTTACTGCAATGGAAAGACTGGCAACACATAGTCACAAGGTTTAACCTGCTCTGATACCATATGTAATGACCCCATCATTACGTCTACAAGAAAAACAATCGTGAATTGTTTTTTTTTTTAAAACAGGACAACAACGACGATTACAAATAGACGACATAGCTCATAGCGAGTATCACGCCCATAGACCAGGAAAAAACAACTAAGACTCCACACACTAGAACAAGGGAAATTGGATGACACATGCGTAGGACAACGAGGAGGAACGACTACCCTCTCGACGCGACATGACATGCCTACAAGCTAAGGGACCGTTTACCCTTCACAACACATCGACCTTGATGAACCAGACTAGATCCTTCGGGTGCGCTAACCAAACACATGAGGTAATTCCACCCATGCACCCAAGGAAACTTACAATGCTTGTCAACACTCACCCAGCATGAAACAACTCCAACCAAGTTCTTGTTCACCGCTATCCAATAGGGTGCTCCATGATTCCTTCATCAGGAATCATGTCATTCCCAGGTGATGGACACGTCAATAACCTTGGCACAAACAGAAGCTATCCAGACCAAGGACTCTAGAAAACTCTGACACGATAGGAACCGAATACTGACTGAGAGACTATACCTACCCCCACACAAAAGGTCGACGAGACACAAGAGGATGAAGAAAAGGGGTGACGCCAGCCCACACGACATCGTCCCCAACCCCACCAATCACCTAGTCTAACTGGTCCATGATTACATTCTATCTTATTATGGGTTCCATTCTAATGGGGAACGTCAAGTTACAAAGTCAATAATGCACCCACTAAATAAACGTTAATACAATTAATATTGCAAATATAAGTAGTCAATACTAAAACTATAATTATAAATGCCCTCTAACCTCAATAATAATTCAATTCGGTGAGTCTAAAATCTGCAATCCAGTCCTTACTCACCAATCAACTTTAATCATTAACACAACCTAAATGATCAATTCTGTATCAATCCAAAATCTCCATTCATCTAGCCATTAACTAAATAACAATATTAACAATCTTGATATAGAATGCTACCATTAATACAAATAATATAGCAAATAACAAGGCATCTAACATGAAAATTAACCTAACAATTAATATAGCAATAACAACATTACTACATCAAGGCAGAAAGAAACAACTAAGCATTTATTAAATCAATAAATCACAACAATAACAAGGCATCTAATGTGACAATTAACCCAACAATTAATATAGCAAAAACAACATTAACTACATTAAGGTAGAAAGCTACAACTATGCACTTATTAACTCAACAAATTCCACATGCGTCTATCTTTACTCATTGTACCAAAATGACAGCTGCCTACAACATTAAATAAATCGGCTAAGAAGTGTAAATGCAATAACGCCATATACAATCAAGGAGATACCAAGGCCATGCACCTAATTAGATTTACTGCCACACGCCTTCAATGAGAGTCACTGCCAGGTAAAGGTAAAAACCCTGGAATAAACACCAAAGCATTAGTTGGATGCCTAGACTGAAGTCATTTACAGGTTAAAAGGCACAATCAGCAATTTAGGCAACTAGTGACCATTTAATCAATAAGAAACAATCTACTGACCATTCCCAGTGCTGTAGCAATTATTCTGGGAATTAATAAGGAAATAATATAGCATTTAATATTGCAATTGATCCAGACATTTAACTGTAGTAATTGTTCTGGAAAATAATAAGGCAATCTCGTGTCCCTTTCCAACAAACTCATTCAACATTTAAAGGTCAATTCATGGGAAATTATAGCAAGATCAGGCAATTGATTAGAGCAAATTCGTGGGCATTTTTAAACAGCAACTCAATCTATCTATTAGAGAAATTTTGAGGGCAAAAACATGGTCAATAACAGAAAAACACAATCACGATTTTAACTGCAAAACTGTGGGCATTCAATCAGCGTTTCAGTCAACCTTCAAGGGAAAAAACGTGGCATCAATTACTTGCAAATCGGGGGAATTAACAGGAATTAAATCGCATTAAAATGTAAATGCAAAACTCAATCTTCATCAAGGGAAAAAATTGCCCCAAAAGCGAAACGAATTGCAGTCTCAATCAAGCATCGAAGGTAGTCTAGCAATTGAGAATTGTCATCTTGACTAGTGGTGGAAAATCATGGTCATAGGTAAACAAAACGCCCACTCAATGCCCCTATTAACCAGTGAGGCACCAAAAATTCATGGAGGAAGAAGGAAATGTCATAAATTACAATTTGTCGGGAAAATTTCACCCCCTCCCCAAAGAAACAGATTACAGTCTCAAATGCACGAAATCAGTCTTAAAATGGCAATCACCTTCCAATAGTTGAAATGCAGAAGAAGAAAAGGAAATCTTTGTTCAATGGGAGTAAGTGTCTTCAACCAAAGACAACGTAGAAATAAATTCATCTCACATTACATAAAAACGCAGAGCTAAATTTTTTTAGCAATATAAAAATAAAACGTAGAGTTAGAATTTATCCTTCAGTAAAAACGCAAAGTTATAATTATCCAAGAATAAAACGCAGGGTGAATATTAAGCACTAAATTCCTATATGCTCTCATGTGCGCCACTGTTTGACCGATCCAGTACACCCTGCAGCCCAACTACCAACTATCCCAGAGGGAACCATCTCTGAATCTGGTCTTTAGATATGGGTAACGAGGAGGGGGGGAAACCCCCCTCTTACAGTAACATCACCGCTAACGATAGAGCGGGCAAGAGATCGAAGCGACCGACATTTGAGCCGCCGCAGCAAGTCCGTGAGGAGCTCCTCGCCAAAGAACAGGGTTTTAGAAAGGACATGGAAACGAAAGCCAGCACATCCCGCCCCAAAGCGCCTCGAGGATGGGAGCCTGGAAAATGCATCCCTCAAATAGATAAAGCGCCCAGATACCTCATAAGCTCAACCAGTGTCAGTGAGCACACCCAGTTCATGCAAGAACACGCCCTCATTGGCAAGTTCCTGGGACTCTGGCCATCCGAAAGGGACCTAAACAAATGGATCAAACACTGGTGGAACCCCAGGGGAGACTACGAGGTTCAGCTTAGTTCAAAGGGATTCTTCACGATCATACTGTATAACCTAGAAAACAAAGATCACATCTTTGAGAATGGCCCATATTTTTTCAACTCAACAGGGCTATTTCTCAGGTTCTGGACAGAACGCTTCAGCCCCGACAAAGAAGACTTCTCAATGGCACCCGTCTGGATCCGCCTCTATTCTCTCCCGCAGGAGTTCTGGTTGGAGGAGATTCTTATGGGAATAGGAAACACAATCGGCCAATATGTCAAAGCCTCAAAGGCCACAAAGCAGCGAAAATACACCTCATATGCCCGAATTTTTGTGTACATGAACATCGCTCAAGCCCTACGAGGAGCAGTAATACTGGAGTATCAAGACGAGGACTGGTCGCAAACCCTCGATTATGAACACATCCCGTTCAGATGCAGAAGATGCCATGAACATGGCCGCCTGTTCCGGGATTGCCTACTGAATCAGCCCGCTCCCAAAGTCGATCAGAACACGCAGAAGAATGGCTTCACAACAATCCACTCAAGGAAGAAGAACCCCCCTCGCAAGCAAGAAGTCGGCCCCAAACCTGGCATTTCGACCAAGAATACCTATGACATCCTAAGCCAGCTCCCTGAAGAAGAGGAAATCCAAGATTTGCACAATGGAACAAAGAAAGGGATAGAACCGAGCCATACGCCCCCCCCCTGACCAGAACAAAGAAACCCATGCTGAGGAAAGGGGGGACGCAGATGGGGATACACCAATGTAGTTAGACGCCCAAGACCTAGCAGGCATAGACTTCGAAAAACTGGAAGAAGCCCTCAACTTAAGAGATCTGCAAGGTCTCCCAAAAGAGCATCTTAGAAAGGTGCATAAAGTCTTCCTGGACTCAACGACAGGATCCACAACCCTCCTCGGTATTGCCACAGAATCAAGCTTAGGATCTAAGAAAATCCCACGCGAGAATAAGAGGTGAGGGCGAAAACTGGCACATCAACTAATCAAAGAAGCGGGAAACCTCATGATCAACTCAGGTCAGATTCAGAAGCTCTCGGAGGGATACCTCCACCCACACTCCTCTACCCAATGATGAATCTCATAACCTAGAATATAAGAGGACTCAGCGGCAGATCTAAGCAAAGAATCCTTAGGGACTGTATCAAGGGGGAAATCCCAGACATCTTAATGCTACAGGAAACAAAATGTGCAGGAATAAAAGCGGAAAACATCTTCCAGCGCATTTGGAAAGATTGCAACTACTTCTACACGGACACAGCAGGAGCCTCGGGAGGCCTAGCCATTCTGTGGAACCCAAACCACACCGTCCTCAGCGAGCCCTTCTCAACC
The DNA here is from genome assembly GCA_009831015.1 of Picea engelmannii. Lineage (NCBI taxonomy): Eukaryota > Viridiplantae > Streptophyta > Pinopsida > Pinales > Pinaceae > Picea > Picea engelmannii. The sequence goes on from ML779473.1 coordinate 933,653, forward strand.
ACAGGAACCCTATCAGCCCACTTTGAAGTTATAGGATTGAATCAAGAGGGGACCATCACCAATATTTACGGCCCTCAAGGACAACAGGAAAAGAATAAGTTCATGGACAAGCGAACCCGTGTTAAAGCCTTGGTCACTATGCCCAACTGGATCCTGGGAGGCGATTTCAACATGATAATGTCACTGGAGGAGAAATTTGGTGGTAGCATACGAATTGAGCCAGACAGTGGTAAGTTCAAAACCCTTCCTGAACAATTAAATCTAGTGGATATAGAAAATAGCAATGGAACCTTCACCTGGTCCAACCGCAGATCAGGTAGTCAGCATGTAGCGTGTCGGCTTGACCGCTTCCTTGTCGCGGAAGATATGATAGAAAGCGGTCTTTGNCTTCCTGAACAATTAAATCTAGTGGATATAGAAAATAGCAATGGAACCTTCACCTGGTCCAACCGCAGATCAGGTAGTCAGCATGTAGCGTGTCGGCTTGACCGCTTCCTTGTCGCGGAAGATATGATAGAAAGCGGTCTTTGCATGGAAAGCTCAATCCTCCCCAAAACGGGCTCAGATCACTGGCCCATTGCCCTTCATATCGCAGCAGCAACCACCCCCACGCTCAAACCCTTTCGGTTCGAAAAATTCTGGCTCACCCACCCAGATTTCCAGCACCTAGAAAAAACCTGGTGGAACCAAGCTAAGGTAGACCATGGCACCAATATGTACAAATTCCAGCAATGACTCAAAAACTTCAGGCAAATGCTCAAGTATTGGAACAGAAACACCTTTGGAGACATATTTCAGAGCATCAAGGACACCGAGAATAGGCTAGCCGAGATACAAAAAATCTTCATCACCGGAACTCGAACTCCTGAGCTCATGAAGGAGGAGGAGCAACTACAATCGCACTTGGAACAGAGAAGACAGCAGGAGGAAATTCTCTGGAGACAAAAATCCAGGGTGCAGTGGCTCAAGGAAGGGGAAAAGAACACAAAAATTTTCCTCAGGACAATGATCCATAAGAGGCACATCAACAGAATAACCCATCTGGAGGACGAGCATGGTAACCTGTTATGAGAGCATGGCCACATTGAAGAAGAGCTCATACAACATTATCAGAACCTTATGACGAAAAACAGGAAAAATCGAGAGGAGGCCATCACCCGAGTTACCAGTTACATCCCCTCACTTATTACCCCTGAACAGAACGTCGCTCTAACAAGGCCAGTCACCCAGGAGGAGGTGGACCAAGTAATAAAGGACATGCCCCCTAGAAAGGTGTCAGGCCCTAATGGCTTCACAACAGACTTCTTCCATCACTGCTGGGACATTATAAGGAAGGACGTTTGGGAGGTGGTCGAGGAGTCACGGGCCTCGGGCCAAGTTCTGCAAGCTTTCAATGCCACCTTCCTCACTCTCATTCCGAAGGAGGAGCGAGTCACCAACCCCAAGCACTTTAGGCCCATAGCCCTGTGCAATTTCATTTATAAGATCATTACCAAGGTCATTGCAAACCGACTCAAGCCAACTTTTCCCTTTGTCATCTCCAAGGAACAAGCAGGCTACGTGGAAGGTAGGCAGATCATGGACAGCGTCATTCTCGCGCACGAGATCATCAGCTCTCTCAATTCAGCAAAAATCCTGGGTATGCTAATCAAACTGGACCTCTCAAAAGCCTTTGACAAACCCAGTTGGCGCTACCTTAAAGCCATCCTAATTTCCTTTGGTTTTGATCAAACTTGGGTTAGCTAGATCATGAATCTCACCTCCACGACTTTCTTCTCAATCCTAGTAAATGGGGTTCCTTCCGTCCCTTCTCGGCCTCTAAGGGAATTCGGCAGGGGGATCCACTTTCACCCTTCCTTTTTGTCCTAATGGCGAAGGGCCTGAGACGCTACATCAAGTCAGCAGTCCAAGAAGGAAGCCTCAAAGGCCTTCCCCTACACAACATCAGATCGGCCCCCTCTCACAGCCAATTCATGGATGACACCCTCCTCATGAACTCTCCCACTGCTCGAGAAGCCCAAAAGCTCAATTCCATCCTGTCTGACTTCACCGAAGCTTCGGGCATGACTCTGAACCTCGAAAAATACAAGATTTTCTTTTTTAACACTCCAACAGTGGTCCAATTACACATCTCTAGAATCCTGGGCATCCCTAGGAGCTCCCTTCCATCCAACTACCTGGGCATTCCTCTCACGGGAGTGCCTGCCAAGTCCATCTCATGGGACAGCCTCCTCCTCTCTATCTCAAACCGTCTGGCCAGTTGGACCTTCAGACCCCTAAACATTGCAGCCAGATTGGTCTTGCTAAAGTCGGTCCTTCAAACCCTCCCAACCTATCTTTTCATAGCTCTAGTCGCTCCCAAACACATCAACAGATTGGTCTTGCTAGAGTTTGATGCATCAATTTTCTTTCTATTGCAATTATGTTTCTCCCTCAACTATTGAACCCAACAAACCCTTTGTATTGAAATCATTCTCACACATGTATCAAACATACTCTAGTATCAAATAAGTGCAAACACTTACTTGTAAACAATGCAATTTATTAAAGCACACAACACATAAAGGAAGAAAAGAATACACATCACAATGAAGAAAACACTAATATTAAATTTAAAGCTTCAAAACATTACATACAAATCTCAATGAGAAAAAAGTGATTTAAAA
>ML779473.1:962937-974545 GCA_009831015.1 Picea engelmannii
GGGCTCTTTAGGGCACAATTAGGTCTTTGACCAGCCTCCCCACGCAGATTGAGCTCGGATTTGGTGTCAAATCGACTTGGGAGCCGATCCATTAGTGGTTGGGAGGCCGACCAGTTTCATAAATGCGCTGTTTGGCAGGCGTGCGGGTTTTGCACCCCACAGACGTGCTTATACGCTCTCGATACGAAGATGTTACGCGCGCGCGAGCGTGCGCCCAGTGGGTGCAAAGTGCCTTGTAATTTTTTGGCCATTTTGTATAGTTTTGACCCTTTTGCTGTGTTGTGGAATTAACCTTGTGCCATGAATGACTGTTTTTCTATGTTGACGATGCCGAGTTCTTGTCGCCCTGTGCGGACGAAATTTAAGTGATAACAATAAATATAAGTCATGGCCACCAATTATACACTATGGATCCATGTCATCAAGATTCTACATAGCCACCAGGAATACAATGTGAATCTATGTATTGGAAAACTCAGATACAGACATAGCCACGAGACATACAAAGTGGATCTATGTGTCAATTCAAATAAAAAATACTCCATCGCAACCTGGATCAAAAAATGATGAAGTCCAGGGTCTTCAATCCTGTTGTCTGTTAGTACAAATCTAGCCATGTGATTACATGTGTTGAAGTCGAACATGGTTAGAAACCACTTGATTACCGGTCGTTAATGAAAATCGTTAACAAGTGGGAGGGAAATCACCATTGATGTCAATGACTCCCAAGGTACAATAATACAATCCAACGAGTGTGAATAGATGATTTGAAGTTGAAAACTTGATGGAATCTCTTGATCAGAGATCAATGATGTAAATCCACTGTCAAAAGCAAAGAAACCTGCCATTGAGGCATGTAGGCTCTAAGGTACTAAATAATTTATAAGTCTTGTTCCTGGATAATGAGTTGAATTCAATAGGAAAAGACTCATCACATGAGGGCCTTGATGTATCCCCCATCAAATGACACAAAATAAGTAACAGATTTAGGGTAGAGAAAAGTATGAACATGATATGAAACTGACACAAGGAAGGTCGATACGATAGGAATTGACATTTGTAGATGGTTGACTCAATATAAGGCTCAGTTGAACTTCTCTTGAACATATGAATGGCACGATACTGGTCTTGGAAACATTGACTCAAAGACGACCCAATATATGAACTTGCATAAAGTCAGACAAGAGGGAAAAGGTTTTCCTAACCTGGATTCAAATGATACAAGGGGGTGCCATGCTCAAGAGTGAAATTTACTGCCACTAACACAAATACAGATACACATCTATTTCACAAATTTTCCTCCACCATTTCTGGCAAGTACCTCTTTATTTTTATGCAAGCTTGAGGAGGATAACATATGCTTGTTTGATGTAAGCTCATCCTTTGGACGAGTCCCTCGGAATATATTTAACGAACTCTTAGAAGGATTGGTTCAGTCCCATATGGGTCTTTCGATGTTTGTTTAACGAGTCCAAAGATAGAAAACTCAAAAAAATTTCATGTTTATAGAGCCTGGAAAAACACTTAAAAGAGAACTCTCTCAGTTCTTTTTTTGTAAAATAGTTCGACAGGACGGAAAAAGTGATAAATTATCGCCCATCGAACATTTTATTCAAATACTTTTACGAGCGTGAACAAAACAAGTTCGCTCGAAAATATTTTCATTTTTATAGAGTGCGAAAAGAGATTAAAGGTTACTTTGTAAGTTTGTTATTTTCGTGTTACCATGACAAGTACGAAAAGACAACAAAAGTATACCCGGTTACATTCTCATCGATTTTCGAGCACGAAAATGAGAAAAGACTAAGATGAGGGTTTTTATTTAAAACCCTAAAAAGTAATCGTACATGCGACGAAAAAGAAAAACAAATTGCAAAAGGTGTCCATACCTCATTGTTCGGAACCCTAATCTACCCATCTGCGAAAAAACAAAACACTCACAAGACCATTAGGCTAGTAGGTTTTTGAGAAAATATATTTAAATGATATAAAATATTTTTGGAAAAAGTAAAAAATGAGATAAATAGAGGTAAGAACTCATTTTCACTATTTCATTTGAATTTGGTCAAAAACTTGTCTAAGAGCCCTTTTTCACCTCATATTTTGGCGGTCGATTGTCAAGAGCACAGGTGATCATTCGGCGAATGGTTTGCAGGAAAACGGTGAGTACCTCGTCTTCTCCCTTTTCAATGGTTTAAAATTCATTTTAATCGGTTAAAAATGATTTTTTGGGTGAATTTGTGGGTCGAAAGAATGCATTGGGACCACCGCGGGTGTCCTATATCAAAGCCTGTGGAAATAAAAGATTTACGCAGGCACCCAACAGTCCACCTACAGAAACCTCGCTTTGTAAGTGAAGCCCAGTTGCGGTGGCCGAAAACCCAATGAGAAAAAGATGCGTTGGACCAAAATGAATTCAAAAAATGATGGTTGAAGGTGCTAACTCCTTCCTTCATCCCCATGCAGGTATTTGGATTGAAAAAATGTTGGAGTGGAGAGAAAGAGAGCATAAAGATGAGGATGCAATGTCTTTGAATGATCTGAGAACCATAAATTCCCTACGATAGTGTGGTTTATTAAAGTTCTTCAAGATCCAGGGCATGAGAGCCCAACTAAGACTGTTGGAATATTTGGTCCATATGTGGGACGTGGAACAACAAGTATTTGATGTGGGTGTTCATGTGCTTTCTTTGGACATCGAAGATATTTACTTCTTGATGGGGCTATCCCATCGCAGGGTGCAAGTGACCTTAACAGGAGGTCAAGGTCGTGGTTTTCCAATGAGTGAATACATCAGTCGCTATTGTGAACCCAGGGCTGAGCGGCGCAAGGGAAAAGTAGCTATTAGAGGTGTTCATGATCTGACTCTTAGAACCATACTTTTCACCATTGCACAGATGTCATTGAATGCACCGAACCTCATGTGTTCAACTGGTGTGATGGTCTCCTCAGCATCATGAAGAGACAGTTGACTAAGAGCAAGAATGGGGAACTAAAGAAATTTGGGTATGGATCAATTTTGGTATCTTTCTTCCTAGAAAGAGTATGTCACTTATGCCTATAGGTAGAGTGGAATATACCAGCGCCACGCGATCTATGGATGAAACGGTGGTGTGATCTCATGTCCCAATATTAAGTATAATGATACATTTTTTGATTGGCTAGAGCCCCGGATCTTGATGATCGATGACTATGCATATGTCGGGCTGGATTTTTTCAAAGACCTTGATTTGGTGCTACCAGAGGGTTCTCAGTGGGGGGACCTAGGTAAGAAAAACATTTTTCTTTTATGGTGTTTTTGTAAAAAAATTCAAAATATTCAACACATTTTTCTTTTTAATGTTTTCAATCTAATGACTAATCAAAATATTTTGACCGTACAGATGTAGGGCCATTTCGACCCCCGGGAAAATCCCCTATCCATAGGCGAGGGGAAGCAGGGGTAGTATTAGGATGGGATGCGGAAGATTATGAAGCAATCGAGCAGAATATGGAGGGTTTTAATGCAAGTATCCTAGATATGTTGATCGACGAGGTCCCGAGGCGTTTCCATCGCCATACCATAGGTGTGGCTAGTCCACTGAGACAATTTCTCCATAGGGTAGCATGAGAAGTAGTGTGCTACCACGAGCAGCATCCATGATGCCATTTGTAGAAGCTATGAGCTTCATATTTTGATATTTTGGTCTTCGAACGAAAAACAATCTTTTTGTAAAAAACTTTTATCATTATATAGATATATATGAGGCTTCTACTGTCTTATTTTGCTTTGTATAATACATTTGATGTGTGATTGGATTATAAATGTCTAGATTTTTGTCTAACACATAATTAGCTAATGCATTAGTTAATGTATTTAGACATCTAGGAATATACTTATATTCGATATAATCAAAATAACGTTTTAAGAAGTGAATCGGTAAATATACTCGTAACAAAGTAGGACTTCGAATAGCATAGAAATTAATTAACTATAGCACTACTAGCTGTGAATCAAGTTGTATAACTAGGTGACGAATCCCAAGTGAGATAGTATTGGTCAACAATTTGATTATTGTGCTATACTCTGTGATATTATTGGTTGCACGATCGAGGTAAACACCGTGTAGACTGATAAGTTCATTTGTGGGTGCATAGATTTCCCACACAACAGAAGCTAGGTTCTGAGTGCTACGAATATCACCATCAGTAAAGCCAAAGTGGGGTAATGAAGACTCCGACATATGAAAACCAAGCACAATGCAAGGTAAGCGGTCGAGGGTAGAAACCAAATAACGAAAAATCACACAAAAGTAGCACACAACAGTATGATATAGTAAAATAAAATCACTCATGCAAAGATAGTCTAAGCATATTACTTCTTCAAGTAAATCCCATTTCTGGATTCACTCAAAGGAATGCCATCATAATCTACTAACTCGTAGGCTCCCTTCTCCAACACTCATTTGACGATATAAGGGCCTTGCCACATAGCCTCAAATTTTCTCGCTCCTAGCAAATCATGATTGTTCATAGAGGAGAAATAGATCACCCTAAGAAAAAATGTGTGGATTTACATGCTTGTCATATTGGGATTTTACACATTTCTTCTAAGCATCAATAACTAGGGTGGCATCACGACGGGTCTCGTCTAATTGCATAAGATAAAATAAACGTTCTTCTTCGGTAGAGGTGTTCGGGAGAAGTTCAATGGTTAGTTTTAACGATGGAATCCCACATTCAATTGGTAGGACAACTTCTATACCATACACTAATTGGAAGGGTGTAAAACCCGTGGCAAACTTCACGAATGTCTGATAGGACCATAATGTTGAAAACCACATTGTGTGCCAACTCGTTTTCTGAATTCCTATAATCCGTCGAAACATGGTAATAATATCCTTATTGATCTCTTCAACTTGGCCATTGGCCTACGGATAGTAGGGGGTTGAGGTTTCATGTCGAAGACCCAACTTTCCTGTAAGCTCAGACATCATGAATTTTTTAAAGTGGCTACCATGATCAGTAACGATAGACAGTGGGATTCCAAATCATGTGATGATGTGATTGAATATGAATGGGATGAAGTTTTTCTCGTATTATCGAATCTAAGCATCACCTCGACCCATTTCGTGAAATAATCCATGACTACGATAATGTATCCATGCCCCCCGGCCGAGTGAGGTTTATAGGTCATAAAATTGATAACCCATTTAGTGAAAGGTCTGACAGAAACTACAGGATGTAAGGGAGCGGGATGCGATATTATTTTGTTTTTGTATGTTTGGCAAGTGCAGCATTTTTGGACGACAATAATACAGTCTTTAAATAAAGAAGGCCAAAAATAGTCATCTCATAAGATCTTCTAGGCAGTAGCATACCCAGACATGTGACCACCACATGCTCCAAAATGACAGTCATTTAAATATTTCTCGGCTTCATCATAGGTGAGACAGCGTCGAAAAATGGAGTCAACCCCACGACGATAAAGAGTGTCCACGAGGATAATGTACTGACATGCTTGATAGCGTATACAATGATGGTCAACGCTAGATAAATCGGGCTGAAAAGTCTGCGTCTGGAGATAAATAATGATATCTCCATACCAAAGGTCATCGGAACTGATTAGAAAAAGGGATTCGTCGGGTAGGGAATCCTCTGCCACATTTTTTGTATCAGTGTAGGGAATGTCACATATTAGTTCGGAAAAAACCAAGGATTTCTTGGACTTAGCACGTTCGAATTCTAAGTCAAAGTCCTAGAGAATCATTATCCATTTGGAGTGGTTTCCCCCTAGCAGTTGACATGTAAGAATGTGTTGCATAGGGTTGCAATCAGAAATTACAGTGGTCTTGCGTAGTAGAATATAGTGACGGAAACATTGGATAGCTTGAATAGTTTCCAAGGCCAGTTTTTCAACATGTAAGTACTTGGCTTCGGTAATCATGAGACTCTGACTCAAATAATAAATGACATGTTAATCATGTAAATCGTCTTCTTGGACCAGAACCATGGAAATGGTAGAGTCCGAAGAAGCAAGATAAAGGAAATAATTTCAACTATAATTGGGTGGGAAAACTAGTGGGGTACAGATTAAGATCAGTTTCAAAGCTTCGAAGTCTTTGTTCGCAGTGGTGTCCCATACAAACTCAGAGCCCTTATTTAGTAGTCGAGTAAATCCGAGTATTAACTCAGCGTAGTTTGCGATAAAACAACGTAGAAATTTTTCCTTCCCTTGCAAACTTTGTAGCTGGTGAAGTGAGGAAGGAGGAGGGAGATTGAGGATCACCTCGACCTTCAAAGGATCTACCCTGATTCCCTGGCATGACACAATAAAGACCAAGAGTCGGTCGGACTCCACACAAAAGACACATTTGTGTGGGTTTAAGCGTATACGATAGAACTGACAACAAAGGAAAATGGCTCGGAGGTGGGTCGGATGATCACTACGATGCATGGAATGCGCTGGTAGGTCATCTAAAAATGGTTGTACAATATTATTAATATCATGGAAAGCATAAAACATCGCACGTTGAAATGTCACGTCGAAGTTCTTCAAACCGAAGGGCAATTTTTGATAGGAAAAAGTGCCCCAAGGAAAAATGAAAGAGGTTTTGTGTTGATACATGGGTAAGATATTGATTTGATTATATCCGGAGAAACCATCCATAAAAGAGAAGATTTCACTTTCGGTGCAATCATCGATGATTTGGTCAACAAAGGGGGTAGGAAAGTTGTCCTTAGGACAAGCTTTGTTGATATCCCTATAATCAACACGGACACAGACCGTACCTTGTTTCTTGTTAACTGAAAATAGATTGGATACCCAATCAGTCAAAGCCACAGGATAAATAAAGCCAGCTTTAAGAAGTTTTTCAACTTCAAGATTGATAGTAGTTGCTTTATAGGGGTGGACCGGGTGAAGTATCTGCTAGATGGGTTTAATGCCCGGGTAGGTCTTAATTTCATGTACAACAATATCAGGGTCAATACCTAGATTTTCTTTGTAGCTCCACGCAAAGATGTCACAAAATTCTTGAAAAAATGACTTATATGTGACAACCTCATCGGTGGAACATGAAGCTCGGATGTGGACATTTTTGACAACTCCAGGTTTAATAGATATGTTGAGGGGGATGGTGGGTGAAATGTTACTTAAGTTCCCTTCATATAACACATCATGTGTGGGTTCAGGAACCAAAGCAATAACCACAATGGTCAATGGATTCAAGATCCATTGGTAGCTCTCGATGGTGTGTTGTTCGAGAAAGATAATGGGACGATGATTGCCATCATCCCAAGGATTATTTTCCATCGACATAACTGACATAATCATCTCGTCCGTGGGAAAAATAACGTGGAATGGATCTGGAGACGAATCACCGAGAGAGGGAGTAGAAGGGTCAGTCGATTGAATGGCTTGGTAAGCATATTCAACCGAACTTAAAGGCATCTGGTCGTCGTAGTGAAGGTAATCACCAAGTTTGGGTACTATCCATGGGTCAGAAGATGTGGGATTTTTGTGGATGGAGGTGGAAATCATATTAATTGAGGTAACCAAAGGAGGCAAAACGTCAGGTGGTGGGATTGGGAATGTACCCATCAGAGTTTAATATTTTAGTAGACCCACATCGACGTTCTCGTACACAGGGGGTGTCTTTATAATGAAAGGGACGTTGTTGGTACATGTATCAGAGTTAAAGAAGGCCAGTTGGTCTACTGTATATACTTTTCCTTGATGTGGAAAATGCACGATACAGAAAAGAGTAGACATGACTGCACTCATGGAATTGATCCATCTAGGGCCAAGTAAAAGGTTGTAATCAAGAGGTGCGTCAAACACCTCAACTTCAACATTGACTGTTTTGTCTTCTAACGTAATAGGAAACGAAGGGAGTACACCGTAAGGTTTGAATCCAAAGCCATTAAAGGCTTTGAGGGTGTTGTTTGATTCAGTTAAGGAAGGAGATCCAATGGATTTCCAACATGCAATAGACATGACACACGTCGAGGCACCCTCGTCAATAACTGTTCTACAAATGTTCTTGTCGGTGACAACAACTTGTATTTGAAATGCGAGCTGAGGGGGTAACCTTGGAATGTGATCTTCATGTTGGATATGTGTTATATTCTTTGCATGTGTGTGTGTGGGTGCATCATATATGACAACTGCGTCTGATGATCCCTTTATATTCTTTTGCTATTTTTAGCGGATTTTTCTATTTTTAGTGGTTTACTAAAAATAATCTTGGTTTTAGGGATTAGGGTTTTGGTATCTACGGAATACCTAAAAACATTGTATATATTGTATAGTGAATGGTGAAATTTGAGATAATGAATATAAGAAAGGTTTTCCCGGTTGAGGGTTTCTGGTATAAATATTTGTGTACTATGTGAATGAGCCATTGATTAAATTATGTTTTGTTTGAGAATCTATATGCATTTCTTTACTTCACAGGTTTAAAACTTACATGTGGTATCAGAGCTCATTTTTGGCTTCAAAGGGATGCCTTTGTTGTTGAGGGTTTGGCTCAGTCTTGATAGATTAAGTTTATCTTGGGTCTGTGATAAACCAGGGTTTAGTGGGAGCTTTTGCAGTGGAGATTCAAGTATAGAAAGAGGAATGGCAATCTCATCTAGAATCGAGATAGAGAAGTTCAACGGTAAAAACTTTGAGCTATGGAAGCTCAAGATGGAGGAACTTCTTGTAGATAAAGAACAATGGATCATTGTGGATCCGGGTACACAACCTACTAGTACACCATCTACTAGCACACGGGCTACTGGTACACAACCTACCAGTACACAAACTACCAGTACACCACCTACTGGTATGTCGAAGGAAGATTGGGAGAAGTTGGACAGAAGAGAAAGGAGTATTATTCGACTCTGCCTAGCATATTCGATGTTGTTGAATGTCTCAGGAGAATCTACAGCCAAGGAACTATGGGATAAGTTGGGGAATTTGTATCAATCAAAGTCCTCGGTAAACAAGTTGTTTCTTCGAAAGAAGTTGTATCATCTTAGGATGGAAGATGGAGATTCTGTGACAGAACATCTAAATGCCTTTAATACTCCGGTAAGTCAACTTGGCTGTGTTAATATTACGATTGCAGAAGAAGATAAGTGTATTACTTTGTTATGTTCTTTTCCAGACTCTTGGGATAATCTGGTTGTAGCATTAGGTAGTACCACTCAATCTACATTGAAGTATGAGGATGCAGTTGCATCCTTTTTATCTGAAGAGATGAGGCAAAAAAGCATGGATGGTCACAACACAGATTCTTTATTTGTAAGAGGGCGTACCCAAGACATAAACCTTGGTAACCTTCGGGGTGGAGATCTAAATCTACAGGTAGATCTAAGTCTCTAGGAAAATCTTTGAAGAAATGATGGAAGTGTGGTAAAACAAGGCATTATAAGAAAGATTGCAAGTCTGAGAAGGTTGAAAAACCAAAGGGATCTGATAATAGCTCTTCCACAAAGGTGAAAACCTCCAATGAAGAAGGAGGTGATGTTTACCTAGCATCTACAAGTACACATGTAAACCGTGATTTATGGTTGATCGACTCAGGTGCGTCATACCATATGACTCCTCACGGGGAGTGGTTCTATGAATAAGAAAAATATGATGGTGGTGATGTATTCCTAGGAGATGACTCGACAAAAAAAATCTTAGGGCGTGGAAGGGTTAAGTTGTTTCTAAAAGATGGAAGGATTAGAACACTCCCTCGGGTTCTGCACATTCCAAAACTTGCCAGGAGCCTAATATTTGTAAGCAAGTTGGATGATGCAGGAGTGGATACTGTATTTGGAAATAACACTTGCAAGATGGTACGAGAGGCAATGGTGTTGATGAGGGGAGTTCAGTGTGGAACTCTATACAAGTTGTTGGGAAGAACTTATACTAATGGGTGTAACAGTTATTGTTAGAAAAATAGGACTCAGAGAAATCAAATAAAACAAATGCAGAAACAAAACACAGAAGACACACAATATAAGAGAGACATAGATTTTTGTGGTTCACCTAGTGTGGGCTACGTCCACCAGAGAAATTGTCAGGTCCTTCCTTTATTATTATCCATCAAATGAAGGGATACAACCTACAGCAAAACCCGTTGTAACTTCATCTTCTTTCTCTCACAGTCTCCTCTCTCAGAATACAATATTCACCATCATCCATAGCTGCAATACATTTCCCTCATAAAAGAGGGTTTCCTTCTAGGGAAAAAAACCCTAACATAATCTCCACCGTTAGATCTGCGACCTTATAATGAACGGTCCAGATTTATAATGAAATTACAATATACTTTTACAAGGCAATTTTTTTCTTCGGGGGCTTCGCCCCTAAACCAACACTGGGGGCCCACTTGCCCCCAGACCCCCCAATCGGGGGGATAGCCCCCCCCCGGACCCCGCAAAGGGGGTACCCCCCCTCTGCACTCCCCCGCATGGAAGAGTGTACATACTTATGGGGTGTAAATACTTCATGGGGTATAAACACGGCTGAAATCAAGGACCTCTGAATCAAGAAGATAATCAGGCTCCACAACCAACAATCTCCCACTTGGAGACTGATATCAACAACTCCACCGTTGTTTTATATGTTGGAATCTGAACCTTCTTGGACCTGGCAAATTTCTCATTTTCATCTTCATTCTTGAAGACCAATTGAAACTGAGCAGGAACTCAGTTTCTCCCTGGTTACTCCCTTTGTTAACATATCTGCAGAATTCTGGCTAGTGTGTATCTTTTCCATCTTCAATTGTCCATCTTCCAAGGTGGATCATATGAAATGGTACCTCAACTGTATATGCTTATTCTTCCAATGGAAGGATGAGTTCTTTGCAAGGTGAATGGCACTCTGACTATCACAGTACAACCGGCTTTTCTCCTGCTTCTTTCCCAATTCCTCCATAAACCTTTGTAACCAAATCATTTCTTTACTAGCCTCTATAGCAGCAACATACTCTGCCTCTGTTGTTGAAAGTGCAACAACCTTTTGCAGTTTCGAAATCCAACTTACTTTTGTTCCACCTATAGTAAAAACATACCATGTGGTGCTCCTCCTACTGTCTTTATCACCTGCCATATCTGAATCAACATATCCCTGTAGAAAAGTGTCTGAACCTCCAAAACATAATGCATGTGTAGTAGTACCTCTCAAATACCTGAGAATCCACTTTACTGCCTCCCAATGTTCTTTACCTAGATTGTTCATATACTTGCTCACAACTCCCACTGCATGTGCAATATCTGGTCTTGTGCAAACCATTGCATACATCAAACTGCCAACTGTTGATGAATAAGGGACCCTGGACATGATTTATATCTTCTCCTGTGTCTTGGGACACATTTCCTTAGTTAATTTGGAATGGCTGGCCAAAGTTGTACTAATTGGTTTTTCACTCTCTATTCTAAACCTCTCCAACAACTTCTCTGTGTACTCACCCTAAGACAATGTCAGTTTGCGATTTTTCCTGTCCCTTGTTATTCTCATGCCAAGGATTTTCTTTGCAGCACCCAAATCCTTCATCACAAATGAATTGGCTAATTTCTTCTTGAGCACATTTATATCCTGCATATTAGTCCCTGCAACAAGCATGTCATCTACATACAATAGCAAGAT
>ML779473.1:992144-1003711 GCA_009831015.1 Picea engelmannii
AAGAGAAAAAAAATAAAAGGGGGGAAAACTTAAAAGAAATATGATTTAGGCTTTTTGATGAAAAACCTAAAACAAAATGTGATTAGGTCAAAAAGAGGATAAAAGAAAGGGCATGGGGGAAAAAGGGGGGATTTTAGCTATTAGGTATTGTTATGCTGCCAAACTGGAGAACTGGACTGATTGCTTGTAGGAGTTGGGGATTTCTCAGTTGATTGAGTGGTAGCTCAGCCTTGGAGGCGAGCTGGGAAGCTAGGTTACTGTCTCGATTGTGTGTGGCCCCTTTGCGGCTCGGGGGGCTCAGGGGGAAGCAGAGTACCCCTAGCGTTTGGCTGGGAGGTACCGGTGTAGTCTCTATGGCCGGCAAGCGGGAGCGGAATGGAGCAGGAGCAATGCGAAGCGCACAGACGTCATCAAGCGGGCGATAAGGCAAGGTACGCTCCTCTATTTTGTAGAGTAGAATGGTTACTGTATAAACTTGTAGTTTCCAGGGTTATTGTATAACTTGTTTATAAACTGTAGTTTCAATGGTTATCGTTATTCTGGCACTTGTTGTTGTGGTTCCAAAGGTTTGTGTTCTGGCGATTTTACCCCGATTCGTTCTCTGTGGGTGAAATCATGGACTGGGCGTTTCCTTTTAATTTACAGGGGGCATTCGGTTGTGGGCGTGTCGTTTTATTATACTACTGTATTTCGTTGCAAAATTTATGTCTTTTCACTTTTAAATCACTATCATTCTTTTTAAAAAACTACTGTCTCTCATTGTGATTTGTTGGTATTTCGTTTTCTGGCGATCCATCTTCGATTCCCGTGGGTTGGGGAAGAGTCGGCATTGTTTACTTCGTAGGTTATGTGAATGTTGTGTAAGTTTATGGATGTCATGGCCACTGTGATTAATGTTCTCCCCTCTGCTTGATAGTTAAAGAAACCAAAAGTAGATTAAGGTGTTGGTCCACATGCTATTCATTGGTATTATGGCGTTGGCCGGATATAACTTTTTCCTCTCTGCATGCTGGGCTTGATAAGAGGGGAAAACGTAAACTTTATGAGTCTGCGTCCTGAATACCCTGGATTGTTGACGATAGGCTCTGCGTGTTGTGATTATCCCTTCCTGGAACTTAAAACTCTACATTTTTTCTCCTGGCCGGTGACTCTCATCCTTCATTGTTGTATTACTTAGTACGCGGAACCAGAGTGCATTGAAAACGAAAGGTGGCAGTCGAGCCTTTCTGGTCTCTGCACTTTGAAAATTTTGGTTTGCTGGCTGGCCATTTTACCGGACCTGTTACGTTGGGTAATTGTGCTCTCAGACAGGGTATTGACTTCCCGGACCCTGGCGTGATACAATTCTCTGGTTATACCAGAGCCGCTCCTTATTTAATTTTCATCAAATTACCCTAATGATAATCGTCCCCTTTTTTGCCTTTGCTTTACCTTTGTTGGGGATTAATGTCCTGGGGAAAATCGACTACTTATGGCCCTAAACCCAAGCGATCATTCTTCAGTTACAGTCCTCCTACCAACGTGCCTCTCCGGAGACTAATCTTGTTACCTACCCGTTAAACAACCTGTCGTCTGCGCGTCTGGCACCTAGGGATTTACCCTCGCACCTTAGCGTTATTCTATTACGGATCGTAAAAACCTTATGCATTAAATGGCGTGTTCTACCCTGACCGCCTTCTTACTCATAACTTGGCACAATTTTACTGGGTGGTGATTCGTGTACCCATCGGTTAGTCAGACAGGGATGGTGTCCCTGTTATAACCTGAGGTTCGATCATTAACCTTCGTTGAATCTCAATGCAACAGGAACACTGCCACATCGCTCGGTTAGGGAATTCCCATTGGTCCCTTCGACGGCCTCCCGCAGTCCTAGACCTTGATTCCAGTAGATAGCGTGACAGTCTACTGAACAGTGACGTGTCGGGAAGCTAAGAATAGGACGTATTAATTACTTGCTTGCCCGATATGACTCTAACCCTATGCAAGACAATGTTTTAGCCGACGGGAAATAAAGTGCACAGTAGTAAGCCATGAGACCGCCTTATAGAATACTATAGAAGATTTTAGGGACACTGGTTGAGCAAGCGCACAGCACGAGCTTAAGCTTCAGCCCACTCACCCCGTCGCAATGCCAAGTCATCTCTTTTCACCTGCCTCGTCAATTCCTCACAATTTACAGCTTCAGTTGTAAATAAAAGATTGTGATTTTTCATTATGATTTTAGCTTCATAAAAAGAATAAATAACGAACAGAAGATGATATCAGGTGTAATTCGAGAATCTGATTCTAGTTGAATTAAAGAATATGATTGCTATGAAGGGATTTAGTTATAATCTGATTACCTTAAGATTTTCTTTAGGATTTATTTCACTTGACCATCATCGTTTTTTATGGCATGGTTACTGTAATGTAGAGTCCCGGTAATTCGTTGTCTGGAGCGGGTAAATATAACGTCCTTGCAAAGTTGGAACGGTGCTATGTTAGCCGATGTTACATATTAACTGTAATATCTTAGTTTCTTTTATTTTGCAATGTAATGGTAATATGAAAAGTAATGATGCAGATTACTTAGAGTTAGGACCCTTTTTATTTTATTGAATTGACAACACATATGGTAATGTTACATGTTGAATGTAATATCTTGGTTTCTTTTATTTTGCAATGTAATGGTAATATAAAAAGCAATGATGCAGATTACTTAGAGTTAGGACCCTTTTTATTTTATTGAGTTGACAAACACATATGGTAAGGACCTGGAAAATGAGTAGTCTTAAGCTTGTTGGAACAAAATATAATAGTGCCTTCCTAAGGAGGCCAATCTATCCCTTAGGATTATCACATAATTAGTGAGAAGAATAGTTTATACCGCGACCCCTTTATCTTTTCAGATATATAAAACATAGGGATAAGGGTGCAAATCTTTAGTCTTGGTTCATGTTAGTTAGACTTATAGGAATTGAGGTGTAGACTGGTAAGCTTAAATGAATCTGATGAAGCCTTGTCGATGCACTAGAATTGAATTTTATATAACATTGGTAGAATTACCTGTATTGCGTAGTAATGGAAAAACTAGGGTACCAAGTGATGAAGGTCTTGATTTATAGGTTGCAGATTGTCCTGGATGTATGAGAATGATTGGGTTATAAATTGTAGTTATGCTCTTGTGTTTCCTGGCTGCTCGTCAAGTTTTATCCTCTTGCTCCTTGTTTTTAATTATTGTATAGTGGATGGATTAATTATAGCAGCTTACCCTTGGGCACTGTGATAGGTATGATGGGCATGGGTGTTGTTACCTCATCTAGGAAAGTTATCCACAGTCGAATTAATGTAGGGTTATTCCCGCGCTTTGAAGTAAAGTAGACGACTACCCTTGCTTCTTGACCTAAATAAATTTGTTTCCATTTCTCGCACTTATGTCGTTCATGATGGATTTCGTTATTAACTTTCTTGGAACCATGTAATACTTTCTAATGTGCATCGATTCACAGAACCTTACTATGCAGTGATCGTCCTTGATGTGTGTGTTCTAGTCCTTGGGCTGGATTGTGTCGGGCGGGATATAGACACCTCCATGTTCCTCAGAACAGTCGCCAGCCCTGAGACCTTAAATGGTCCAAATTGATGGGAACTTGGGCTTGAGCATTGCTTATGTGTCTTGGAGGTCCTAACCATTGCAGGGTAGGATGGATGGGTGGTTGGTCTTGATACCGATGAATGATTGTTGTTCCTTGCTTGCTGATATTTAAGGTGCGTCTTAGGTCGTCATGCTGTGATGTCATTATGTGTGTCATGTTCGTCGTCGGGTGGCGACACAGAGTCAGATGTTTTTAACACCCTTGTACGTGCTCACACACTATTATAAAAAAAAAATTGCACATGTTATCAGAGTTGTTGTCGTAACGAGGAGGTTCGTTACAGTAGTAGTGCTCTGTTTTTGTCATGTGCACTGGGAACTTTCCAAGGGGAGGGGTAGGAATGCCCCCCCTGGTTACGCGCGTTGCCCCGAAATGTTTTTTGGGCATTTTTTGCTATTTTTAGCGGTTTACTAAAAATAATCTCAGTTTTAGGGATTAGGGTTTTGGTATCTACATAATACCTAAAAACATTGTATATATTGTATAGTGAATGGTGAAATTCAAGATAATGAATATAAGAAAGGTTTTCCCGGTTGAGGGTTTCTGGTATAAATCTCTGTGTACTATGTTAATGAGCCATTGATTAAATTATGTTTTGCTTAAGAATCTATATGAATTGCTTTACTTCACAGGTTTAAAACTTACACTTCCAAGTCAAAGATTATTAAATTTGTATCTGTAGGGTCGATTCCACCAATAGCTTTCAACAGTGCCTTCTATTGTGTAGGAAAACTCTGAAGGGATTCGAGGGCTGACATTGCAGATGGTGCTTGGGCCAGATCCTCTACAATACTATAGTTTTGGGCAACACGTGCATGAGGATTGAAAGAAGACTTTCTAACCATGCCCTTAGGAGGAGGGCGAAGGACTGTATCAGGGCTCGGCCATTCGAGATGAAGAGGACCGTTGGAAGGTGGAGCCAAGGGATATTTTTTAACCAACGAAGGTGGTATATCGTCAACTTTCTCCTTGGAGGAAGAGTAATGTTTGGCACGAGTGGTAAGTGTGATGTCATTCTTCTTCGAATCACTATTACACATAAGTACGTAGGAGGTAGTGGAGGAAGAAGGTTGATCATGGATGACCAATTGAGTTTGTTGTTGAGAAGGGAAGGGTTGAGACAAGACAACAGGTGTAGGAGGTTTTGGGGCCCCTTGAAGTAACTTTGTGACCTCGGCACGTCTCAGACAGTCCTTCGTGTAGTGATCATCACCACAGATAAGGCAAGGATAGCGAGGTTTGCGTTTGTCCTTATCATCAACAGGTTTTGACTTGGTCTTGTCGAATTGTGGGTTGTTATTTTTATCCTCCTTATTCCTACCCTTCCCTTTTTTAGATTTATTCTTACTAGTAGGAGTCAATTGAATAGCATTCACTTCTAAAGTTTTACCAGTGGGAGGAGTGGGTGTCGGAGCAGTTTGAACATTAGAAGCATGGGATTTGGGATTGGTATGAGAGGCCTGCATAGATTGAGGTTGAGCATGGAAAGTACCTATCACACCATCAGCAGCATAAGAGGTTGCTGGGGTTGTTGAGGTGGTCATGGTAGAAGGACAAGGTGCATCAGAGAGCAGATCGTAAAGAGTACTTGTTTGTGAATAAACAAGATCAAGGTACTGGGCACGACTGACCGCCTATTCTTCTATGACAACTCCACCCATGGAAATGTCTTTAGATATGTCATTCATGAAGGATTTCATGAACCATTCTACCAATAAATGATCGGGAATATCGAGTTTGATTAAATGTCGTCTTCATCTCCACTCATGAATGTGATCGGAGATATGAGTGGCTTTATTTTTCTTGAAAGAACTCAAGATCTCAGTTCCCGTTTCATAACGGATTGGCAACTGGTAGTGAGTGAGGAAATCCATAGCTAGGGTATTAAATTAGATGAAGAAGCATAGTGGTAATTCTATATACCACATGGCAGTTGAACCCGTGAGAGTTCGTTGAAAACGTTGTAACCGAATGGAGTCATCCATCAAAGAGTTGGATGAACACCAAAGGTGGAAAGTCAATACATGATTGTTCAGATCCTCTCCTAGTTTACCATCAAACTTAGGAATGTCATATGGTAATTTGGCTGGTATAATAGGCCAATGAGGAGAGTGATGGATAGGGTCATTCAAAATCCTAGACAATTCAGGTAGATCCAAAGTGGCTAAGAAGGGTAATTGTATATTCATGTGAGGGTACTGGTGACTTTGGGGACGAAGTCTCATTGGTATACCAATAGGACCGTAAGAAGTTTGCATATGATGCGAAGATCCTGGCAGATTTGGTTGTGGGTGTGGAGGCAGGTAGCCCGTGGGGTTGTACTGATTAGGGATGTTCCCTTGGAAAGGGACACTAGATTGAAAGTTCGAACTCCAAATGGGATTAGAAGTCCCGAGGTATGGTTGGCCCGTAATAGGGGGTATGAAAGAGATGAATTGAGGTTGTTTCCCCCCAGTCAATTGAACATTACCCTGGGTAAGAAAATTCCAATATTGGGCCAAAGATTCCGGTATGTTATGTCCATAAGGTGGGGTAGGTGGGGGTTTTCCTCCAACCGGAGGTTGTGTCCCAATTGGGGTTTGACCTCCAAATGGGGGTTATGTCCCAAAGTGGGTTTGTCATCCAGGTGGGGGTTGGCCCTTGGGGTTAAATTTTCCACCAAAAGGAATCTGATAATTAGGTGTGAAAGACTGAGTGATGCCACTAGGGTCATCTCCTCTAGTGAAAGGTGGATAAGATCCTCTGGAAGGGGGGTTGGGGAAGTGTCGGAATAAAAATGATAATAATATTGTGCCCAGAAGGAGAGAAAAATCCAGATGCTCCAGATGGAACCTAAGTAGGGATAGAAGCATTTAACACATGATATCCTGGGGGAAGTGATGGGGTAAGTCTAGGCGAAAGTGGTGTGCCAATGGGGACTTGTCTAGCCACCGTATTCTTGGTGGGAATAGTCGTAGTATTTGGGACCATTGTAGAATGGTCCATCTGAAGGGGGATGGTCGAGATGGGATCCGTTGATGGGGTGTTGGAACCATCGAACAGATAGGCAGTTGTAATGGGAGAATGATCTATATCAGACATTTTGGGTAGCTCTTGTTCGACGAATATATCAACACTTGTTATGGCGCCAAAAATATCCCGTATCGGGATGTGAGTAGACCAAAAGGGATCCTGACCTTTAGGGCCTATTAACAGTCCAGTTGGTATTCTAGAAGTTTCAACAATAATATCTCCGGAAGAATTTACTCGAAGAATACATCTCTCAGAACTGTGAGGAATTTGAAAAGACTCTAGAGAATCAGTAACTCAGAATTGTTCTAGAGATTCAGTTCTTTCCACTCATGGAGTGGTAGTGTCTTGAACCTCACTCTGTTGAGGAGAGGCCTCCAGTGGGTTGGCAGGAAAGGGTTTAGAACCTCCCAGATCTTCTGGGGGTATTCCTTGCATTCTACGTGAGCGGCATGGAGGGTCAATGTTGGCGGAGCTAAATATATTACAAAAGAAATTCTATGACCAACTATGGAAATAAACAACACTTGCTAAAATAATATAGGAATCTCACTAAATAAACAAGACCTTTTTATTTCGAAATCACTAGTTGGTGATGAAATCCAACGTTGTGAAACTGAGATAAGAAGTGGTTTGGGCTAGGGTGGAAAATTTACGTTGTCGACCTGATTAACGGACTTACACCCTAGTGCAAGATCCCACACATAATCGTGGATATACCCTCCAAGGATCCTGAGTGAGTCTGGCCAAAGTCGATTCCAGGTACCGTGAAGACATGCCCCTCCACAATCACCTTGTGTAAGACCCTAATAATATAGGATAATAAAGTTACCACAAACAACAGTGATGCCTAGGGAGACAGTCGACAGTCTGATCCACACGCAAGGGCGGGGTATCTAGCCCGAAATAAACTTGAGAGGCTTCCACTCATCATTGTGGGTATACCTTCAAGCGACCCCCATAATACGTTCAATCTCTACACTGAGACCAACAAAGTAGGGTGAGTAACTCTACCATTCTCAATGCGACCTTATGTTTGACCCTTGTGTGGGAAGGGCTTCCCAGGACAAAATGTTGCAAATGGATTTGAACACTCCCTATCATAAAATACTATTGTGTGTTTTGTGCTTTGGAGAGTGTGTCTCATTGCCTATTCCAAAGCTCTAGCCTAGATAATGTTGGTGTAAAAGAGCCCTAGAAAAAGTTACTAGTTGAGTTTTAAATTTCACAATGTTTTTAAGAGGTTGTTGTTACTCAAGAGGTAGACGGGAATGAAACTAATGATGTGTAAGACTTTGCCCCAATAACGTGCAAATAGAAATGAAATATGCAAATTTTCATTCGATGAATTCTATCTACAATAGGGAGAAGGTATTTTTATGGAACAATATGAACTATCATGTACAATTATTTTTCTTTGAATGTACTACCAAACAATCATCAACAACGTAATTTCACTATTCGTTCTTTTTCAATTTTTTGAATGCTAATATTTTCTATATAAATGATTACCTAAAAGACTAAAAGACTTTAATTTTTTCCTTTCAAAAACCAAAACATGGATGGAACTAAGAAAGGATAAGAAATCAATGAAAATAAAACACTCAACAAACATCCAAATCGATCTTTCAATGGAGATAAAAATAGAAAATGACAAGAAAATGTTTTTTCAAGTGTGAATGAAAAATGGTTTTTTGATCATAAAGCAATCCAAAAAGTGTAACCAACCTAAAAATCCAGATCCAATCGAAGACCTTTAATTGAGCAAGCACTCAGACACAAGTCCAGAGATTATACCCTTGCCAATAAAAATCAAAAACAAAAATTGGAAAAATATCAAAAAGAGAGGTGTTTGATCTTCGAAACCAATCAAGAGAAATCTTAAACAGTCAGAAAATTTCAATAACTGGCATTAAAAATCATTTTCCAACTGACTAAAGAAAAACTAGGCATCAACAGATTCCAACAACCCAAACCAAAAAAATTTGAAACGCCGTCACAGGCTAGCAGTATAGCACAAAGCGGAAATGAAGAGTTTTTGCAGACAAGAAATAGACAGGGTGCGGAAATCCCACACTGAAGTGAACCATCAGGGTGCGGAAATCAAAGGTTTATGCAGGCTACCTATAAGGTGCAGTGCAGAAGTGTTTGAAAAATCAACAAATTTGGAGAAAAGGGAAAAGCATCTAAGTGGAATTTCAAACCCAGAGAGTCTGAATGGATCTCCCACAGACTCAAAGACTGATTTCAAATAAAAAGAATAGGTCAAGATAAAATGGCCAACAAAAAACCACAATCAAGTTGTAGTCCCCAGTTGAGTCACCAATTTTGTTATTGGGTAAATCGGTAGATGCATACATGAACTAATCCCTCTAGATCCACCTGGATCTAGAATAAAACGATACAGAACCAGACGCTTTCCCTAAGTTGCGATCATTGTGTTTTATACCAAAAGAGGAATGGATAACATACCTTATGAATCACTTCTTTATATCTTTGTTGTCCCTGCTTCACTCCAGCGCTCTTGTAGAATCAGATCTGTGATAATACAAACCAACCAATGTGAATGTGGCAATAGTAGAATTCAATGACAACCTAAACATGTGATCATGGAATCATGTAATAAAATACTAATCATTTTATGGGAAGAGACGTTTGACCGTATTATATTAATGAAAAGTAGAAGACACAACCAAATTGCCTTTATGTCGCAAGTCCCCTTTTAGTGGTCCTCTGTTCCAACACACACATACACTTTCTCTGAAATTTGCATGAAGAGAATCCACAAAAGCTTGATGGCGAAATAATGGCCTCAAGAATCATTAGAAACTGGATCCTTCACACAATCTTTAGCCTATTCTTTCATCAATTCATTTCTTAATCTTGCTTAACCTTTTCCATGAGAATCCCTTGATTATATAGGGGAAGGTGAAGTGGTTTAAAGGGATGAGGATGATCCCACCAAATCAAAGAAACCAGTAGGATTGCAACCATACAGACTCCACATCATATTCTAGAAGATTCCCCTTCTAGAAACTTCATGAAACCTCTTCCCTCTTTTAGCTTTGGAACGGCGTTGCACCCTGCCTATAGAGAAGCCTGCGGAAATCCCATGGGCCATCTATAGAGCAGTCTGCGGAAATCATATATTTATGCACTGTGTAATACATGCAGCCTGTAGGCCCTTTCTAAAAAGCAGTCGTCTAGAGGAGGAAAGAAGTTGTTTTTGTTAGAAAAACAGGACCGCGGAGGAATAAAATAAAACAAATGCAGAAACAAAACACAGAAGACACATAATACAGAGAGACACAGATTTATGTGGTTCACCTAGTGTGGGCTACGTCCACCGGAGAAATTTCCAGGTCCTTGCTTTGTTATTATCCAACAAATGAAGGGATACAACCTACAGAAAAACCCATTGTAACTTCCTCTTCTTTCTCTCACAGTCTCCTCTCTCAAAATAAAATATTCACCATCAACTATAGTCATGATACATTTCCCTCATAAAAGAGGGTTGCCTTCTAGGGAAAAAAAAGCCCTAACATAATCTCTATCGTTAGATCTGCAACCTTATAATGAACGGTCCAGATTTACAATGAAATTACAATATACTTTTACAAGGAAATTTTTGCTTTGGGGGCTTCACCCCCGAATCCCCGATGGGGGCCCGCTTGCCCCCAGACCCCCCAAACCCCACAGAGGGGGTACCCGCCCTCTGCACTCCCCTGCATGGAAGAGTGTACATACTTATGGGGTGTAAATACTTCATGGGGTATAAACACAGCTGAAAGAAAGGACCTCTAAATCAGGAAGATAATCAGGCTCCACAACCAAAAATCTCCCACTTGGAGACTGATCTCAACAACTCCACCACTACTGTATATGCTGGACTCTGAACCTTCTTGGACTTGGAAAATTTCTCATTTTCATATTCATTCTTGAAGACCAACTGAAATTGAGCAGGAACTCAGTTTCTCCCTGGTTACTCCCTTTGTTAACATGTCTGCAGGATTCTGGCTAGTGTGTATCTTTTCCAGCTTCAATTGTCCATCTTACAAGGCAGATCGTATGAAGTGGTACCTCAACTGTATATGATTAATCTTTGAATGGAAAGCTGAGTTCTTTGCAAGGTGAATGACACTCTGACTATCACAGTACAACCGGTTGTTCTCCTGCTTCTTTCATAATTCCTCCATAAACCTTTGTAACCAAATCATCTCTTTACTATCCTCTTTAGCAGCAACATACTCTGCCTCTGTTGTTGAAAGTGAAACAACGTTTTTTAGTTTCGAAATCCAACTTACTGTTGTTCCACCTATAGTAAAAACATACCCTATGGTGCTTCTCCTGATGTCTTTATCACCTGCCATATCTGAATAAACATATCCCTGTAGAAAAGTGTCTGAACCTCCAAAACATAATGCATGTGTAGTAGTACCTCTCAAATACCTGAGAATCCACTTTACTGCCTCCCAATGTTATTTACATGTATTGTTCATATACCTGTTCACAACTCCCACTGCATGTGCAATATCTGGTCTTGTGCAAACCATTGCATACATCAAGCTACCAACTGCTAATGAATAAGGGACCCTGGACATGTATTTTATCTCCTCCTGTGTCTTGGGACACATTTCCTTAGTTAATTTGAAATGGCTGGCCAAAGGTGTACTAACTAGTTTTGCATTCTGCATTCTAAACCTCTCCAACACCTTCTCTGTGTACTCACCCTAAGACAATGTCAGTTTGCGATTTTTCTTGTCTCTTATTATTCTCATGACAAGGATTTTCTTTGCAACACCCAAATCCTTCATCGCAAATGAATTGGTTAATTTCTTCTTGAGCACATTTATATCCTGCATATTAGTCCCTGCAACAAGCATGTCATCTACATACAATAGCAAGATAATAAAGCTTCCATTT